>RCUC01137712.1:0-22765 GCA_003697995.1 Taxidea taxus jeffersonii
AAAATTCAATTTTATAATTTTAGAAATTATTTACGTCGTTCCAAAGTTAAATCTACAAAACTAGTACACTCAGCAACTCTAGCTTCCATTTCTGTTCCCTAGGTGCTATTTCCTCCTTCCCTTACAGGGAATCATTAACTTTTTTTGTGGTTAATCCTGGGTTTTTAAAATAGGAAGCAAATATGTACATATATTCATATTTTACCCTCTTCTTAGATAAATGGTAGAGTACAATATACTTTTTTCTATACCTTGCTTTTTTCACTTAAAAATACATTCTTGTAATTGCTCCGTAGTAGTATACAGATACTCCCCCATTTCTTGTTACAGCTGCATAGAACTCATTGTGTAAATGTGCTATAAATTATTCAGTCAGTACCCTACTGATGAATATTTGGGTTACTTCTGGTCTTTGCCATTACAAATAGTACTAAAGTGAGTAACCCTGTATAAATATCTTTTTATATTCTTTCCAGTATATCTTTGGGATAAGATTCCTAGAAGTAATGGTAAATGAATGTATTTATAAACTTCCAAAGAGCTACAGTATTTTGCATTCCTTGTTTTCCCTCAACTTCCCCAACAGAGTATATTGTGAAGTCTTTGGATTTTACCAACTGGACAAGGAAGAAATAGTATCTCAGTGTTTGTTTTTTGTTTTTTTTTTAAAGATTATTTATTTATTTATTTGTTAGAGAGCGAGTGAGCACAGGCAGACAGAGAGGCAGGCAGAGGCAGAGGGAGAAGCAGGCTCCCTGCTGAGCAAGGAGCCCGATGTGGGACTCTATCCCAGGATGCTGGGATCATGACCTGAGCCGAAGGCAGCCGCTTAACCAACTGAGCCACCCAGGCGTCCCTCAGTGTTTGTTTTTAAATGAAGTAGAACTTACATACTTTGAATCGCACAGATCATGCATATCTATGTAATAAATGTCCCACCTAAGATACAGAATACTTCTATCACCCCTATGACCCTTTTCTGTGATTTCTTGCCCCTTCTTTCCTCCCTCCCCTCACAATTACTATTTTATTTCTTTTCCCAGAGATTAGTTTTGCCTAGTCTAGAACTTCATAGAAATGGAGTCACGGAACATATTCTTTTGCATCTAGCTTCTTTTGCTCTGTATGATGTTTAGGAGATTCATCATGTTGTCGCATGTATCAATGGTGAGTTTCTTTTTACTGCTGAGTAGTACTCCACTGTATAAGGAATACACTACAATAAGTTTAGCTATCCTCCTGCTGATTGACGTTTGGGTTGTTTCTAGTCCTGACCAGAGTAATCTCCCTTATCCACAGTTTTGCTTTCCATGGCTTCAAACTGCAGTCCAGAAGCAGATGATCCTCCCTCTGATATGTGGTCAGAAGTCAACAGAAGTCTAAAGCTCTATCCCAATGCCTATATCATCCACCCCACTACCTCTCCACTTTATCATCTCCCATCATCACGAGGAGGAGGAGGGAGAGTGCAATATAATAAGAGAGAGAGGGATGCCTGGGTGGCTCAGTTGGTTAAGCGGCTGCCTTCGGCTCAGGTCATGATCCCAGCGTCCTGGGATCGAGTCCCGAATCGGGCTCCTTGCTCAGCAGGGAGCCTGCTCTTCACTCTCTGCCTCTGCCTGCCACTCTGTCTGCCTGTGTTCACCCTCTCTGACAAATAAATAAATAAAATCTTTAAAAAAAAAAAAGAGAGAGAGAGAGAGAGACCCCACATTCTCGTAACTTTTATTGTAGTATACTGTTAGAATTGTTCTATTTTATTATTAGTTATTGTTGTTAATCTCCTACTGTCCTTAATTATAAATGAAACTTTACCATAGTGATGTATACATAGGAAAAAACATAGTATATATAAGGGTTCAGTCCTATCTGTGGTTTCAGGCATCCACTGGGGGTCTTGGAACGTGTCTGCCATAGATAATACTACCATATGAGGAATGGAGCTGTTATGAGATTCTTTTTTTTTTTTTTTAAGTTTTTTAAAAATTTATTTGACAGAGGGAGACAGCAAGAGAGGGAACACAAGCAGGGGAGAGTGAGAGAGAGAGAAGCAGGCTTCCTGTTGAGCAGGGAGCCTGACACTAGGCTTGATCCCAGGACTCTGCAATCAGGACCTGAGCTGAAGGCAGACACTTAAGGACTGAGCCACCTGGGTGCCCCCCGTTACGAGATTCTATACAAGCTTTTCTGTGTCAGTCAAGTTTATTTGTAGCTCTTCTTATGAATGAGGTTCTGAGGACCTCTGCAAATGAGTAGGAGCCATTTACATTCCATCAACTTTTTGTTCAAAATTTTGGCCCATTTTTCTGAAGAACTGTTGTCGTTTTTCTTCTCTATTTTTTTTAAGTTCTTTAATATTGGGGTATTAAATATATTATTTTTATCAGTTTCTCATTGATTTTTACTTTGCTTATAGTGTCTTTTGCCATGCAAAAGTTTGCTTTTTAAAAAAAATTTTTATGTAATCAAATTTACCAATCTTTTCCATTGTTTCTAAACGTTGAGCCATAGTTAGGTAAGTTTTCTTACTCCTAAGTTATAGAAGAATCCACAGATGTTTTTATTTAGTACTTCTATGGTTTAATTTTCTACACTGAACTCTATGCTCCATTTGGAATGTAAGTATGCAAAGTACATCCAATTTTGTCTTTTGGCATCTGGTTATGGAAGATGGGAAAGTCACCCTAAGATTATTTCATAAAAAGTTTCTCTCTTCCCCCAGTTATTTGAAATGCATCTTTATTATACAATAAATGTTCTATGCAATTCTCAATGCTCTATTGTGTTCCACTGGTCTATCACCAATACCAAGCTATTTTAATTAGAGGCTTTAAGTATTGTTTTTTGTGTCTGGACCCCCAACCTCATGGCTCTACCTTTCTGGGATCTGATTAAGCTGAAAGGATAAATGAAAAGACAAATTCTTCCCTCTTCCACCCTCTTCCCTATTTGGAAATGGGCAGATAGTCCCATTTATTACGGAGCAGGACAGTCCATGAAGACCATCTTTCTCGAGTGTTTACAGCATGTCGGCAGCTATGGCGCATGCAGAGTCCATTTCTAATCTTGTTTTCTCAGCATTTGTGTTTTATGAGATGAACCTGTCACTGGGCTTCATGACTGTGCAGCTGAGAGCCCAGCCCTGACCAGCAGCAGACTGTCAACAGTCTTGGGTGGTGCACTTAGGATTAAAAATGCAGTCGCGGGGCACCTGGGTGGCTCAGTGGGTTAAGCCGCTGCCTTTGGCTCAGGTCATGATTTCAGGGTCCTGGGATTGAGTCCCACATCGGGCTCTCTGCTCAGCAGGGAGCCTGCTTCCTCCTCTCTCTCTGCCTGCCTCTCTGCCTACTTGTGATCTCTCTGTCAAATAAATAAATAAAATCTTTAAAAAAAATAAAAATAAAAATGCAGTCGCAAAAAACCAAAAGCACAATATACGCATCACTGTATGTACAGCCGTCCCTTGTCTGAGCCTAGGGCCTTTACTGTCTCTGCAAAATGTTATGGCAGTTACTTATTTAGAGAGAAGGATATATTTCTAGCCTCCCAGCCACAGGCCCTGATCACATCCTTCCTGACACCTTATATCAACATTTCCTATATTTATAAGCCCCAGGAAATGTTTAAGTTCTACTCATTAATGCCTACTTGGAGTTGAGGTATAGCCTGGAAGGCTAACCATCAAGAAAAGTCATAAAAAGAAAAATAATTTGCTGCTTCTGTTTTTCAAGGTTATTAAAAAAAATGCGCTAAAAACATTCCCAAGTGAGCCAGAAGTACTGGAATTAAAGATTATCAACAGCTAGATTTTTGCTGTGTTAATACAGGTGCTCTCTTTCTTACTATGTCTTATAAATATTAAAATATTAGTAAATGCTAAGGAATCTTCTAAAAAAGAAAACCTGTTTATGTCCAATGATCTGCTTGTAATACCATTTAAAAACTAGATAAAATACCACCAATACTCCCGAAGCTACCTTTAGAATACAGACTTTTCTTCCTTTGACTTTTTAATCCCTGCTTTTACTGCCAGCAAGCAACATACCCGTTGTTGAATAGGCCAGGGTTTGGTAATGGCAGAGAGATCGCAAGCTGTCATCAGCATCGCTCTGTTAAGGGAAAAAAGAAGCCCGAGACTATCATTTACTTTTTCTTTTTTATCTAAAATTTTTTTCAGTGTTCCAGGATTCATTGTGTATGCACCACACCCAGTGCTCCACGCAGTGCGTGTCCTCCTTAATACCCACCACCAGCCTCACCCAACCTCCTCCCCACCAAACCCTCAGTTTGTTTCTCAGAGTCCACAGTCTCTCCTGGTTTTTCTCCCCTCCTTTTTATGCAAGTATATACTCTTGGTAAACAGTTACTGGTAAAAAGTTTAAATCGAAGCCTCCTAACCCATGTAGTACGGCTGCTTATAAAGACTAAAGAAAGAAACAAGTTTTCTAAAGTGTGACTGACCCAGCGGTAGTAGCGTTGTGTCCCGGTTTGGGCTGTCCACTGAACTACTGGGATTTGCCCTAAAGCTGCCCCCTTTAGCTCCAGATTGGCACAGGGAGAGAAATTACTAACCTCTGGGCAAAAACTTGCCTGCTGTTACTATTTTTTTTCACCTTACTATCCCATTCTCAGCGCCACTAAGATGAAAACACATTGTCTACTAGTAATTCGCCATTGAAGGATAACATCAGATATCCTGTCGATAGAAGTCCTAGGAGAGCAAGAATGACGGTGGGTCATCCCAGTGCTGAACTTGGCATATGAAGTGACTTCTATGTGAAAAGCTCTGACTTAAACAGTATCTGCCAGAGAAAAGGGGAAATGAGAGGACAGTGCTCTTTTGTCTTTCTGTGGTGGAGAGAAGTGAAAGTCATGCTGGGCTCTGGAGTCAATAACAAGGTGCTCTAGAAACCCAATAGCGTAACCATCATACGACAATGGCTCTGTACTTAGTGCGACATTTCCCATCTTGGAGCCAGAGGCCTGTCTGTAATAATTTCGTTTGAATGAAAAGGCAGAAAGGCCATCACTGTAATACAGAAACACTCGCGCTAAAGGGCTGTATCCCTCATCTCTGCAGGAAAACCCAACCTAAAAGCACATTCTCCCTTAAATTTGTGAGGCAAAAAGAAAGTGGTTTGCTGCTGCTACTCGACCTCTTCCACCAACTCTCTTGGAGAAGTGGGTGCAGGAGAGATATCCGCAATCACTATAAACCTGCTGTTGTGCAGGATTTCGGTGCTCATCAGTATAAACCGCCCCAGAGAAGACCATGCCCCTCAGTGAGCTTCACTAAAATCTGAAAAATAGGTGCTCATGGGACCTATGCTCTAGAACTGGGAGCACTTCTCCGCAAGCAGGTAGGACCCAGCAGTGGGAGCAGCTGTAGACTTGGAACTGCCCTTGGATTTCTTTTTTGTTATTGGGACAAACTGTTCACTAACTACAGTAGCATGTCTATACTTTTTTTTTTAATTTTTATTTTTAAGTAATCTCTACACAGTGTGGGGCTTGAACTTATAACCCCGAGATCAAGAGGCATGCTCTACCAACTGAGCCAGCCAGGCGCCCCTACAGGTCTCTACTTTTCTAAGGAACTGTTATGAAAAACACTTTGTGGCTAAGAAGTCAAGCAAGATTGAGCAGAGCAGAACAGACAAGCTGGGCACTTGTGCGTTGTTTCCTTAAAATTTGCATCTTCTTTTGCATGCTAAGTAGTATCAATCCATTTAAAGAAATGTATTTCAAAATTGTGATAGCACTCTCCTTGGTGTTCTGAGTCATTCTTTTCTCTGTGATTGACCCTGTGTTCTTTGTGATGGATCCGGTTCTTGCCATGGCAAAGGTAGGAATACTAACACCAAAGGGATGGTCTCTGCAGCTAGAAGGGAAGGACAGGTGTACAGGGGAGGGAAATGGAAATCTTGACGTTCTGACTGTGCTACTCTGCCATCACTCAAGAGAAGTGAACACTTCACAGCGATCTTCTTGCTCCCACAGTCTTTGAGATGCTATTTTCAGCTATTCCATTCCAAACAATTGGGAATATGAGCAAGGGAACCTTACAGCTTTGTATTGATATTCTACCACATTTTAAAGGTCCTTCTAGGACAAAGGAGTGATTTATTCACTTGTATTGGCAAATGTATTTCTTGTCAAATAAATATTCATATTCAGCCCTTTATACAACACTCTAGAGAATTCTAACAGCCTCTAAGATCATCACATTGTAACAAATAATTGCGATAAAATCTGAGAGTGATAAAATTAATTGGGTAACAAGACTTCAGCTTTAAGGACAGGAAACCTACTTACAGAAACAATTCTTTTTGATGAGGATCTTCTAAGTTGAATTGATTTTTTCTTATAAGTTCAAAAAATTCTCCTCGTCTCCTTGAAAATAAAGAAAAACATTTGGTAGTTATGATGAGTCCCCAGGCTCTTATTTCTTTGGTTGACAAAGACCCATAGAGCAAATTTTTTTGGAAAAAAAAATCTCTAAATTTTTTCCCCCACCTTAGAATCCAATACAGAAGTCATCACTTAAAAAACTAAAAATATCGGGGTGCCTGGGTGGCTCACTGGGTTAAAACCTCTGCCTTTGGCTCAGGTCATGATCCCAGGGTCCTGGGACTGAGCCCAGCATTGGGCTCTCTGCTCAGCAGGGGAGCCTGCTTCTTCCTCTCCATCTGCCTGCCTCTCGGCCTACTTATGATCTCTGTCAAATAAATAAATAAAATCTTTAAAAATAAATAAATAAAAATTGAAATAAAAAAAACCTAAAAATGTCTCACTCTCCTCCCTTCTACCATTTTCTTTGGGTAAAACAGATTATTTTAAAATTTAAATTACTTTCAAATTATTATTTCATTATGGATCACAAATAATGGTCATTTCAATTCTTAAACACGATCTTTAGAAAATGAAACAAATACGAGTTAACAATTTGGTGCCAAGAATGACTGAAGAAATTTTAAGGGTATGGCATAATCAGATCTATATGGTTTCAGTTTAATTTCATTTATCTTACACATTATGGTATAGGGTAGAAAAATGTTCATAATAATTACTCTATATCCTATACTCAGTATAAAGTGGCAAAGGTCTTCTGAAGCAAAGACCAAATGAAGTATACACTGATATTCACTCAGTGTCAAGTGATACTTCCTCTGTGCCCAGCACTTGTTAAGCATGTTGGGAAGCTTAAGGCATGAGCTCTTTTGACCGTGTTTAAAATCTAGTTGGGGACACAAAACAAACATAAGAAACACTTATATAACAAAACTGACTGTATGTGATTAGAGTACCAAAAATGGAAAATAGGTTTCATACGGGTTCAGAGGCAAGACCCCTGTGGCCTAGAAAGGCTGGGAAGTCTCTGTGGTTACAGAAATGTTTAAATTCTTCATAATCGGATAATCTTTGTTCTGCGGTCATTTTAAATAAACTGAAGTTTGCTGTCTTTTCTTTCATCCTAATTACCTTTCAAGTGCTCCAGAATCCAATGACCCGGACCCTTTTAGATGCAGTTACTTTTAGATGTATAAGAGTGGGTATCTGGTGTGTGATTTTGTGTGTCTGTTCTATTTGTTTTTACTTCTCATCAGAGTGGTTAAACCCATGGGTGTGAATCTTTGTGCAGAGGGAGAGAGCATTGTGCTTCAAGGAAATCCCGTGAGTGTGACCACCAAACTCCCCTCCCCTCACTCCTACACGTGCAGCAAAGAGCTCAGTCTGCATGTGGGAAACTGGCCTGCCCGAAGGCAGTAAAGGCTTTTCTTGCTTTTAGAAAGGCAGTTTAATGATAGGTAAATGCATACACGCATGATCAATATTACTCTAATGCCCACTTTAATGTTTGAGTCTGTAACTTCACTAACGAAAGTTCTACATTAATGCTCTTCTGCCAGGATCAAATAAAAAGAAACAAGATTTATTCGTCTGGCACTTAGCTCCTTTTCCTGCCCACCTAGGCTTAGAAGACAGTGTAAAGGAACTGTAACACGGTCGGAAGCTGGGCGGGGGTGGGGGTGTTGGTGAAGGAAAGGAGGAAAAGCAAACAGACTATATCATCGTTAGGTTGCACAACCTGGCTTGGAATGACCTCGGGACGATAATTTACTTTGTACATTGCTTCAGAGACATAGCAGTAGATCAACAGCACAAATAACTCTGTATTCTGGAACTTGTAGCATTAAGTGATAAGTCAAAGGAATAGCCTTTTCTGGCTTCCTTTAAGAAACTGCTCCATAGTTTGAAAAACAAGACATTTGACTCGCCAAGACATTTGTCTTTATAATCTAAAAATTTCCCAACATGCATTTTAAAAGTTTGAAATGGTGTAAACACTTCCAAGACCTATTTATCACAGAATATTTCTTAAGACTTACTTGATGTACAGTGCTAGGTCTGTAGCTAAAATAGCTTGTTTGATCATTTTCAGCGTGGTTTTATATTCTTCAATGGAGAGGCCACTGAGGATCTGGTTGCCCTTTATAAAAAGAAAACCATCATTAGCACTCCACCTGGAGAAAAGCCTGACAAGAACAAAATCTGAAGATAGAGTGACGTATCTTAAACACATGCCCAGTGTTCTGAACTCACAAAGACAGAGGACAGCTGCTTACTTCAGAGTAAATACCATGAAAGGACATTTGCCCTCTGTGCTCCCACCCCCACCACCTTGTCCAATAAGGAAAGACAGCTTCAGAATGGTTCATCTGCCTACACATGCCTGTCTTTCCAAATCTTACACCCCTTGGGCCTTGGGCCAGGCCTGAAATCTAATAACTCTACATCTTCGTCCTTTGGGCAGGTGAATTGCTGTAACAGCAAGAGAAACCTTTGAAAAATCAAAGCCATGTTAATGGACATGAAGAATGGAGTAGTGGAACTTTTAAACAATTGATTATTAAAGAAATTAGTTCCCTATGGCTTTTGTAATAAACCCAAAAACATTTTTTTGGTGCAAACTTATATAATTTAACTTAATCAATGTCAAGAACAGTGTGTATTCTTTAGGAACACGCTGATACAGATGGTTACGGGGCATGAGCCAAAGGTGCACTTATTGGTGATAAAAAGCAAACATGGGTTGAAACATCTATAAGAAATATTGAAAAGCTGACTAATCCAGCTGTAAATAATGGAACATTTTTGCCATATGACCATTTTTAAAATTTCTTGTCTGTAATTTAAAGCATAGTAGTGCTCTCATCTTGAACTACAGAAAACATTCCTTGGGTACTCAGCATATCCTAAAACAGTATCTGTAAATTAAGTGAGATGTGCTTACTGAATCTCAGGTCCAAGGGAAAAAAAAAGACCCAGAAGTGTAGGAATGAGATATGGAGGCAAAGGATTTGTTCTAAAGACAGGAAAACTGCTGAGTGTAGCAGGCAACACTGGTTTGAGGGTAACTAGACGCCAACACTGTGGTATCTAATTAATGAATCTGTGATTGTAACCATACACATTGTTTTTAACTATGAAGTCATTTTAGATTCTAGGCCAGAAAGAAAACTATTTAGAAAATAACTCCCGCTACTTTTATTTAACATAAAACAACATCAAGTGGAAAAGGAAGTATCTTTTGCTGTTATATTTTTATTTTCCCTTCCGAAAACAGTGACCGTAAGTTCTTATGTTTTGTTGCTTACAAAGACAGAATGTACACGTGGTCTTATAATTTGAGGCCAGCTATATATACAACCAAATTTCTTGCAAGTTAAGTAATAACATACTACTTAGTAAGCTATGTTGTTTAATGACATGGGTATCTCTGATAGGGATACTGTTAAATATGCTTTAGGAAGGAGGTTAGCATATTTTCTTTCTTTAAAACTGAACGGGATATTGAAATAAAAGTTTTATATTTTTAAATAAGGCACGCAGATAGCAAATCCCAAGGAAAGTTCAGATGCTTCTACTACCACACCATATGTGATTCCTGCAAAGTCTCTGTTCTGAAACCCTACACACTAAAAATGACATGGTTTGTGGGACAAATCGTGTTGGGGCAGATCACACAAAACCCGTGCAACTTTAGGAAGCAGAGCATAAAGCAGACTGAACACTGGTGCATCTGGAGGTAACCTGGACAGCTCAGACCGGCCAGTCTGGAGGCCCTCTGAGATCGGTCAGGACGTACCGAACAAGGGCATGGACGCACTAGTGTGTGGGGCCCCAGAGTCAACGTGGATGGGACTGGATCTGGAGACAGTGGGGCAGCTTAGGTGGGCACTGAAGGAAGAGCAGCCTCCTCCGAGCCCAAAGCCAGTGTCCAAAGCAAGAGAGCAATGTCTCAGGTGCAAGTGACCTCGTCAACCTTCTTGATATAGGACAGACAGGGTGCATGAGCAAAAGCCAAGGGGAGGGATTTTTTTTTTTTTCTCTCTCTTGCTGAAGGTCAAAATTCAACTCTCATAATTCCGGTACCGTACCCAAGAGAATGTGTGTAGGAAAGAATACAACCTGTACTCTTACGCTAATGTCATTTAAGCACCAACCACACATGAACTAATTCATATTAAACAATCACATACTTTAGCAATCTGTATGAGACTGTATGCAGAATTTATAATGAGGTTGACAATCTGGTTGTGTAACTCTTAAGCCCTCACCCACACTGAGATGTTTAGGGAGAGGTGGATCGTGTTCCCCGTCACCTCAGGTAAGAGAGGAGCATGAAGTCCCTACATATGTCTCCTGTAGTCTAGTGGATGTGGGAGGACCCGCAGTGGTCTCACGTCTAACTCCTGTCCGGAAAATCTAAAAGGGAAGACACAAGTTAACTAGCCACATTGACTTTGGCAGTAAAGGAAAGCTTACTACTATACAGGGCGGCTTGCATTCTCCGAGTTTTGGAGGTGTGGGGTTCATTGCCACTCTGTCCTTTTCAACAGGGAAGCAAAGAAGGCTAAAGAACCTTCACAGAAAGAAGCTCAAAATGAGCGATCTGACTTTCAGGAGCTGAGGAAGGAGCCATAAATAGAGCAGAAAGAGATGGCCATTCACATTAAAGAAACATCTGGTAGAAAAACCCCACAATAAGGGAGCCTAGCAGGGATCATGAACTTACCCACAAGAAAATAACTTGGGTTTAAACACCTACCAGACCCAAAGAGTAAGACATTCCTAACAGTACCAGTCTATTGAGAATGTTCTTGTCCCTCTTCTTAATCATTTCCCTTTCCTACTCTCCATGTCTGGAGGGGTAGGAAACTACATGGGGTTTAGGAATGAGGAAGGAGTTAGAAATAACACAAGGTAGGGATGAAAGAAGCCAATCAGAGCAGGAAGGGGAGCGCCTGAAGACTTTAAACCAAATCCAGAATCTGGACTTACACAGGACTAGACATTTTGGTTTCTTTTTTTTTTTTTTTTTCTTTTTCTTTTAAGAGACAGGGTCTTGCTACGTTGCCCAGGCTGGAGTGCAGTGGCTATTCACAGGCGCGATCCCACTACTGATCAGCATGGGAGTTTTGACCTGCTCCGTTTTGGACCTGGGCCGGTTCACCCCTCCTTAGGCAACCTGGTGGTCCCCCGCTCCCAGGAGGTCACCATTTTGATGCTGAACTTAGTGTGGACACCCGATGGGCACAGCGCAGTAGAGCCCAAAACTCCTGGGCTTAAGCGATCCTCCTGCCTCAGCCTCCCAAGTAGCTGGGACTACAGGCGTGCACCACCGCGCCCGGCGACATTTTGGTTTCTAAATTGAGACCTGTATACTAGATTTTGGGACTTAAGGTAATTAGAAGGCTTTTACTTAAAAAGAATGACCAGAAAACGGGGCGCCTGGGTAGCTCAGTCAGTTGAGCGTCTGACTCTTGATTTTGGCTCAGGTCACCACCTTGGGATCATGGGATCAGGGGCTCAAGCCCTGCATCAGGCTGGCACGGGGTATGGAGTCTGCTTGAGATTCTCTCTCCCTCTGTACCTACCCCCACTCATTCGCTCCCTGTCTCTCTCGAAATTAAAGGAAAGGAAAGGAAAAAGATAAGAAAGAATGACCAGAAAAGTTATGGGCCTCCTAAGTTTTGTTCTAGGGCTCACAGAAGAGCTAGTCCCAGCGAGCAAGCATAAAAAGATGGAGGTAAAACTGCTTTAAGATTATATACCATGTATTGTGTTTGTTCCACGTAATAGTTACAGCTTTCACTTTTTTCTTACTATAAAGGTAACACATGCATGTAGTAGATAGTGTGAATAATGAACAAATCAAAATGAGAGCATAAAAAGTATTAATAATTTAACTAGACAGAGACAACCTTTGATAACATTTGGGTGTACATTATTTGATTTCCCTTCACACAAGTTTGTCTAGCGTAGCATATTATACACTTTTTTGCACTGATAAATATTCATTTAACCAAACTGTTGAACAGCTCTATTCCTTAACATAACAGTTTGTGAGTAGTCAGAATATTCAATAAAAAGAGGAACAGGCCTGGTTTTGTGAAAGCACACCTTTGACAGCTATATAAACCACTTCATTTGACCAAAAAAAAAAAAAAGGAAGAAAAAAAAAGAATTAACTGCGAGCCATAAAATACTAGTTTTGTTTGTTTCTAGTTTGCGAAAACCAAACAGAGGTGAGTAACCAGATATCCTTTATCAGGCAACATTGAGATAGTCTTGGTTGTCTAGAGAAGCGGGGCTGGGAAGATATTAAATGTTTTGGCTTTGCCTTCCTTACCCAAAAAGGAATAAAGCAGGCTCAAGAATTTATGGTGCTGGGAACACATCCAAAACTTAAAAATAAAACTGAATTTATAAAGCTCTCTTTTAAAACTCTGCCACCACAAAGTAGGTACTTACTGGGCTATTAAGAATCATCAGGCACTGGTCAAAATGATGATGCTCCATGATTGAATGGCAGTAGAGCTGAGCAAGTGGGTGTTCACTTCTGAAACAGATTTTGTTGAAGAGAGAAAAACAGATTAAAAATTACCCATTTCCCCAACATGTCAGTGTATTGGTGTCTCCTTAATGTCGGTTAATGAAAAAAGAGGGTACTGCACACAATTAACTAAACTAACAATATTCTCTTCTTTCGCTAAGGAAAAGGTTGAGTTAACCTCTGGGGAATACAAAGTCAAGTTGTTCTCAAATAGTCAGTGTAATTAGTGCCGGTTCAGAGTATGAACAATTTCACTGATTTTAATATTGATAAAACAGTAGAAGGAATAAGGACAAAGGACTAATTCTTCTAAACATGAAAAAAAATCTCTGAAATAATTGCACCAATTATATTTTTCAATTTCAAAACTGCTATTCATTTAAAATCTGAGACAAACGTCAATGTCAGTGTTTCCTCTGAAATAAGGCTGAAGGCCAGCGTCTTCACGCATGCCTACATACTCAGAGAGAGTGGACTGAGATGGAATGATCAGGCACGAGTGAGGAAAGGCACAGAAAAGGGGCAGAGTCAGCACACATCCCCCTTTGAAGGCAGGAAGGAGACAGATGAGTCAGAACAAGTGCCCTTTGTGGGATCCAGGTTATTTCAGTGTAGGATATCCCACGAGCTCGTTCATTTGAACTTGGGGAAAACTGTGGAGATCATTTGGCTGAGTGAAGGGAGTGCGAAGGATATTCTACTCAGTTCATTTTATGTAACAGGGAGTCACAAATCAAGTTCTAAAGCATGACAAGCACCATCCTCTGCCTCATATTTCTCATGACCCTTCACATGTGAATATGAAGCATAATTGTCACTATTTTTTTCTTTAAAAGAAAAAGTTAGAGTTCCTGCCAGTCTCTCTTCCTAAAACTTATAGGACAGGGGTTTATGAATTATAAAGTACAACACAAGTGTTGGATAATACAGTTGACCTGCTATTTCTTTATACTACTATTTGAATCAATAATTTACGAATCATTTAATTTGAAGACAGAGAAGCTGCCCAACACTGAAGGAACGGGACACAGGAAGAAACGGAGTAGAGTCTGAGATGCGTAAGGGAAAACAGAAACAATAAAAGGGAAATAAAGGCAAGAGAACGGGCAACCTCATTTGTTCCTCTTGTTTAATCTACCACTGATACTGCTGACCCCCAGACCTCCATTTTTGGTGCTGTTGTAACCTTTCCAAGTCAACTCCTGCCTGCTTGTCTTCTTTGCTCCTTCCACGTTTAGTGAAGTTGTATGATGGACCAGATACTGTGCTTATCATTGGACAAGGGGAAGACAATGGATGTAAAATGAGCAGATTTATTAAAAAAAGAAGAGAGAAATTTGCTGGAATCAAAACTGGAGAGGACTGGAAGTTAGTTAGGAAATTACTGGGAAGCTAGCAGTCCCAGTTCTAGTAACGTTGGTATAAGACAGCCCAGACTCGGGTGATGGAGTCCTGCATATTGAGAAGCAGAATTACTTCAACTGTTTAGGAGGTAGTAGGAGTTGGCAATGAATCCTAATGTGGGGACCCAGCAGGGATGTTGGTTGGGTGAAGTGTGCCTGTCAAGCGTCTGCCTTGTCATTTATAGACCGAGGGGAAAAGGGACAGAATGATTAGGGATGGGAGGTGAAGGAGGGGAAGATGTCTAGTTGAGGGTTGGATCTGTTGATTTTAAGGTGCCTGAGGTCCACCAAGTGGCTAGAAAGTACTCGGTCTGTAGTCGGGTCTGGGCTGGAGATGCAGACTTGGAACGCATTAGCCCGCACAGGTAATAGTCTGCATCACAGGACTGGATGGAGCGCTGCTGAGGACTGGAGGGCCCAGGGTAAACAGAACGATGGCCTCCCTTCTGTACATTCTCTGCTTTGGCCACAGCCTTTTCTCACCATTCAGACCAGCTATGCTAAAGTCAGCTTCAACATGACAACTGCAGCCTTCCCATTCCCTTCACATCTAGAGTATCTGCTTATTTTCATTTATGGAAGAAATCCAAGGACATATGGTATTAGTTTAATGTCCATTTTGTTCTGTCTGTTCTTAGCTGTTTATACATCTATTACCTTGTTAGACTGTAAACCTCTTCAGCTTGGTCAGATCTGTTTTCCCTAATGATAATAATTACCATTTACTGAGAGCCTCGAACATGTCAGGCACTGTTGTACTAAGTAGTTTATATTTAATTTTTATTTAATATGGGACATTTCTGTTCTCCACGTCCAAATCCTCAGCCTGTGTCTGACTCCAGCCACTGATGCAGCATTGAGTTTTGTGTGAGATTTAACAGACTCCCTGCAGGGGTTGATTAGAAGATGCTCTGCCTTCTAGAAGGTTTGTGGCCACCCCATCATGAGTCCCTCTTGACTCTGCCCGAAGCTCTCTGCCCTCACCACTAGTGTCCACGGGAACTCTCATGCCGCACCCCCACGTGTTGAACCTAGGGGATGGAGGAGTTAAGGTCTGTAGAGGTCACCCTTGACCAATGGGGCACGGGAGCTTGTGGATGGCTGTCCCTCCCTGCTCTGTCTCTGTCCATATACAAACAGTTCTGGGCCTCATTTCCTAAGACTTCTCAAAAGCACCTGGCAGGACGGAGCCCCAGCTGCCTGGATGGGTGGACGGCTGGTAGCTCATCCTTCCCTTGGCTTCTCCTTCCCTGTTTCCCACCCGCCGGCCTGCATTCCTGCTCCCTGGGGATCACATACACAAATAAGCTGTGTGCACACCAGTGTTTATGTCAGGCTGTGCCCCCCCCCGGGGGGACCCAGGCCTAGACCTCTCTAAAACGGGCATTTTAGCATTTATTTTTTAGACAACCAAGAGATCGGAGGGATTATCTAACTTGTTCAAGGTCAATATAAATGGCCCAGCTGGGATTTGAACACATCCCCTCACCACGTCATGCTGGCCCAGACCCTACAAGCACTTTGCACACAGCAGCCTCTCACTGACCTAGTTAGAAGCCAGACCAGAAATGCGACTAGGCGGCCGCAATGCAAACAAGTTTAAAATGTTGAGCGCACATCACATTTTTAGACAATGCAGAAAGGACTGTTTCATATTAGAAAAACTTCTCGGGGTGTGGGAGAGATGAACATAAATTATGTGTTTGTCTTTACTTACGTTCTAAAAATATGGATTTATGAATCAATAAAAGGGTGACAAATGCCCCAAGTTTCCTGTTTACAAAAATATTCATGGACACCCATGTATTCTACATCCCATTGCTTTCCATTCTTTCAAACACAAGGCTGTGCTTCTTTCTGTGAGATCCTGTCAGAGGACCTGTGTAAGCCACCACCGCCACCGAATGTCATACCCACACTGAAGGCAGTGAGCAGTATGGACTGAACACCCCCCAATATTTTCCTCTTGTCCTGCAGTCATCTGTCCATTCTGAGAGCGGCGTTAGGATGCCAGCGCCCAAATCAGAACGATGTTCTAGAAATAGAAAGCCTCAGAAATCAATAGAAAAATGTAAGCTCTGTGAGAAAAACAATGCCTGTTGCCCTAAGATTCCTTTTTATAGACTCTTTACAGACCCTGCTTCTGCTTCTTGTTCAGGTGGATGGCTCTGAGCTCAGATCTCTTCACTGCTCTTTGTAAACCCTGTCAGCCCCATCGAGTTCTCTACTTCCCATGTTCTCTCCAAATCCTCACGGCTGTATTCGAGCGGCCAGGGGTCATTTTACCTTCACATTCTCTGTGATCACATTAGATGCCACAGACATTCAAGCTCATGACTTGTTGGGGCTTTTGACCCATGTTCTCTGACCGCCTTGACCCCATGGATAGTCTCTGTTCACGTCAATGATACGTACGCCCTTGCTAGGTGCTGCCAGATGCACTATTTCTGCTGCGGCCTGCTCCATGTCCCACCATGAGATGAAGCAAGATCCTGAATTCCTGTATGTCCTTAATAGTATCCCCCTTTGAAAAACACCAAAATTAGGGCACCTAGATGACCCAGCTGGTTAAGTGTCTGCCTTTGGCTCGGGTCATGATCTCAGGGTCCTGGGATGGAGTCGTGCATCAGGCTCCCTGGAGTCTGCTTCTCCTTCTGTCTCAGCCCCAGTCCTTGCTTGTGCTCTGGCGCTCTCTCTCACTCTCTTTCTCTCAAATAAATAAACAAAATCCTTACAAAAATGAAAAAAAGAAAGAAAATGCTAAAGGCTGGAGAGTATCTACTCCATGCTGGGTACTGTTCCGAGTCCTTTACATTTATTTATACTCCTTAATCCTTGTTAAAACAAAACAAAACAAACTGCAAGACAGACACTGTCATTATTCCATTGCACAGAGAAGGAAATAGAGAGAGGGATATTAAATGACTCGCTCAAGGTCAGATGGAGTCAGTGTTTGCTTTTGCACCCAGGCATCTGACTCCAGCCAGCCCTTAACCATGGTAACCATCGTAGCCACTGTGGGGTAGTTTAAGGACTAACTGAACTTATGTATATAAAGGACTAAAAAGAGTTCCCAGTGCCACATGGTAAGGGCCATATTAAGTGTTAGCTTCTATTATTATTATTATTTTTAGCTGGTGACATTAGGACTCCTTGAACTTGCAGTTCTTGCGTATCAAGAGACTCCAGTCTCTCAAGCCCTCCACCCTAATCGGGAACGATCTCATTTCCAGCTAACAGAGACTCTCTCTACCCAGGTGAACTTCACAAATGGTGATTGCTGAGCTGTCTCCCCTGGTGAGGCCCTTGGAGCCCGCTGACCATCTACTGTCCCTGCGCAGGCCTGGATTCCAGCTCACTGCCGTTCCTCTGCTAGAGCGGGGAAGACCAGGGCACAGACCCAGGACAAAGACATGGTCTGATTATGGTTATCAGGAAACTCTTTTATTCTGGTTTTATGGAAACTTGGCAAAAAAGAAAAAACCCGTTCCTTTAATCATTTTATCTCTTCTAACTACCACACTATTTATTATTTTCTCCTCACTGCCAACACTCCTCCCCCTTCGGTCCTTCTTGTCTCTTCCTCCCTAAGTACACACACATGTACACACTTCCCAGTTCCTCCATTTTCATCAATGGCTCCATCCCTGTTCCAGTTTCCTGGGCCACGATTTTCCCCTTCCTTCATGCATATTAGCATCTGTTTCGTAGTAAATGGAAAAGCACTTCTCCCTCATCTCTTCCTCCCTTGTAGCCAGTATGTGAGAGGCACCATGTACGCGGCAGCTGTAACAGCCTCCTGGCTGAACTCTGTGCTCCCAGCTATTACCCACTGTGCCTTGTATCTGACGTCCAGTCACCCTTCCTTCCTCAGCAAGGTCCTTATGACTCACTGCAATGGTCTCACTGGTATCTTCACTCTACCACAGCTCGAGCTCGCTGCTTAGTTTAATAGCTCTCCCTCCAAGGGGCCGCTACCTTCTTGTTCACACTCTCTCGGTCCGGGTCAGCGGAGCCTTTGGACTCTGCATCGGGCCAGGCATCGCTGTTCCCTGAGAATGCCTACCCACCTCCAAGAGTTTCTGGGCTATCTTCATCCCCTCTCCTCTCCAATCCTACCCACATCTCAGGATCCACTTTGTCTCACTTGGTCCTTTGACTGGAGAGGGACTACACCGGTCTTGACCCACCTTCTCTGCCGAATGCTTACAGTCCACGTTACAAAACACCTTAGCACTTACTGGGTACTTTCTTATATCGAGCACCACCATTTCATGAGACTACAAAAATTACTTAATTACAGGAACCACATTTTATACTTCATAGCTCTTTTTCTGCCTCACAAAGTGCTGGGCCCTAGTAATTGCCCATTAGCAGGCTGCTTAAAAGGTAGGACACTTTCACTTATTCTTTTATAAAATAGCAAACTCGAATCTAACCTAATAAATGCATCCACAACAGTCTCTTATACTGACTGCCAGCCTAATGCAAGAGGATTCTCAACATGAGCCGAGGGTCACGCTGTGCTTTCTCTAGTAGATGTCTGTGACATTTTGTCCCCACTACTGCCTGTTTTTAAAATAACAATTTAGTATCTATCGGAAACCACTCTTGGTTTTACCTACCCAAATGGGAGAAGAGAGCACAACAGTGAACTCTTCCTCCAAATATTTCACTGGCATACTTGTGGTTCTCACAGTGACAGTTTTCCCAATCAAGGAAGCCATCAAAGGACCAAATAATGGATCAAAACATGGTTTCCTATATATCTTACTTCAAATTAATTTTCTGAAAAGATGTCTAAGAAGAACGAATGACAGGAGAAGTTCAGTTTCTAACTTCGGTACAACATGAGTGCTTTCCATCTTTTTGATATATTAGTTTCATTTCTGTGCCTTCTCTGATTGTAATGGTTTTCTTCACGTAGTGTTTGGTAGTGATGAGGCTGGACACGGTATCCCTTTTTACAAGTTAGCTCTATAAGGGAATGTTTATGGTACTCTTATTCCCCCAAGAGTCTCCTGGTTAAGGAAATCCTCCTGAAGTATTACTCGTTTACCACTAAGGAAAGAAAAAAAAAAAAGCAACATCCCTGGAAAATTCTTGGTTTCCTCTACTCAAACCACAGAGATGTAGGAAGAAATAAAAATCTCTGAAACTCCTTTAACTTTTTTTCTTAAAGTTATTCTTACTTGGTGGAAGTCTGCTTTGTGGGGTGTGTGGAGGCAAGATTCTCCAGTCTATGAATTTTTCCCAGGACTTTTTTTTTTTTTTTTTTTGAAGAGAAGATGATGTTTCTCCAGATGTTTTTCCGGGTAATTATTTTTAAATAAATAAAGCAAAAAATAGCTGAGTTTTTTTTTTTTTCACTCTAAAGTAGGGCAACATGGCATCTTAGAGCCAACCATACACTAATAATATTACGTTCAGCTTTGAGGTATGGAGGCAATAAACACCACTGTCTTGGATCTTCTGGCTGTGTTTGACCCACACTAAATATCTTTCCATGTCGTTTTTCCCTTTTGTAATTACTCCCGTGTCAACATGAGGCTCAGGAGCACGATCGCATGGCAGAGCACACGGGACAAAGGACATGGCATCCAGTCTGTTCTCCAAAACGTTTCCTCTGTAAGTTCAAATCTTAAAGAGGAAAGAGCCAGTCTCTGACGGTTGGGCAAGAGCTTGCCATCTTTTCCCATCGAAGGTCAGCAGAGGACACAGTGGCCAAATCACTACAATTCTTGTTATATGAAGTTTTCCGTTTATTTAGATAAAGGGAATGTGATTCGAGAGCTCTCTGAAATTCCCTCGAGATATCAGACATCTGGAACTTCCTTAAGGGGTCTCCCCATTTGTTGCTTCACTTGCATACCTAAAGAAATGCTCAGTAATAAGAGATTTTGCCATTAAGATGTAGGCTTCTCAACTATGTTGCTATGAGTAAATAAACATGTCCCAGTGGCTCAAAAATCTGACAAGTGATGTCACCTTTATCATCTCATTTGTCATTGCAAATGTCACTTAAGGATGGCCCGGGAGGGAGGAGCCTGAAATGCTTGTCTCCAATTAGTATCTGCTCTGAAAAGCGGCCAAAAAGCAGGCTTTTGATGTCAACAGGACCATCACTAGCATCTGCTGCTAAGACTTAACACTTAAATACACAAGATGCATTCCACCCACTATCAATACATGTTAGCTCTTAAAACTCACACCGACCCTATGAGGTAGGTAAGCTATTATTGCCATTGTATAGATCGGGAGATTAAAGCATAGAGAGATATCAGCTCCTTTGCCCAAGGTCACACGGGAACCATGTGGCAAAGGCAGGGTCTACATCCCGTCTGACTGCAGGCCCCAACTTGCCTTCTGTAAGACCAACAGCCTCTTTCTACTGAGTGCTCACTAAGTACTTAGGATCGAGCTAAGTACTTTTCAGATATTATCTTCTCTATTTCAGGGTAAAATTCTCTCTTTTTTGAACTTGTCTTAATATATTGTTTCCTAATGAAGCTCTTAAGCTGGGTATACATAAACCAAAGCAACGCTCTTGGTAATTAGCTCATGAAAGAAGATTCTCAACACAATGGTTTTTTGAATTTCAGGCCAGAAATATTATCAACACAATATTGTATTTAGATTTTTTTCCATTTCCCTTAAGTAAAACCAGAGTATATTATGGGACCTCAATCAATTGAAATCTGGTACCATCAAATTTTGCTGCCGTTTTACTTTTAAAAAGATGGCCCGAGGAGTTCCTGGGTGGCTCAGTCGATTAAGCGTCTGCCTTCAGTTCAGGTCATGATCTCATGGGTCCTGGGATGGGGCCCTGAGCTGGGCTCCCTGCTCAGCGGGGAGTCTGCTTCTCCCTCTCCCTCTGCCCCTCCTCACTGCTCATGCTCTCTCTCATGTGCTCACACTTTCTCCCCCAAATAAGTAAATAAATAAATAAAATCTTAAAAAAAAAAAAAAAGACAGCCCTCCTATTTAAAAGAAACGTGTTCTTCTTTAGCTGGGGAAAAGGCGCCTTACCGCTGGATATAAGAGTTATTCACACCCCGGTGGTCCAAGTCGTGGCTGAGAGCCGCGATGAGCAGCGCGAGGATCTCCAGGTCAGTCAGCTTGCTCTGCTCGATGTCCACGGAAAGAAAGAGAAAGACCACTTAGTGAGTTTCATTATTCTCACTAATAAGTTTCATTATTCTACCTCTGTTCACAAATCACTTGCTTGTTTTTCTGAGTGCTTTCCGCACTTAGGGTCACAAAGGACTCAGGCTAGAATCCTATTCTGCAGGGAATTAGCGGTACTTTGTCTTCAGAAGGGGATTATTATAAATGTCATTTATCCACACAAAAAGGGGAAGTGCCTCAAGCAATCAATCATCAGTCCACCTACAGTAAAACAGCATTAACTCTTCATTCTCTACATCTATGTGGAATCATCAAAATAAACTTTAATTGCTGCCTCTCTGCCTTCTAGCTGCCTGCGGATTCTGCTGCCCTCACTCTCTGCTGGTAGTTGCTGGATCCTCAAGGAACAGAGACAATGTGAAAATTAAGCATAAAAAAGAGGACTGGAAGTGAAAAATCTGGCCTTAAAAGGTTGCACAATATGTTCCAAAGCCAACAGAGGTTATTTTGGTAATATTTATCATTTGTATTATTTATCCTGCTGGTCTCCTTCATCAGTAAAAAAACAAAGTTGAATTCATTATCAGCTCCACTCTGCTGGAAACTCTCAACACTCTACATACTGTTTATAACATTAGACAAAAGTCATCATTTTGTTATTCTTCATAAAAAGCATGGACAGTCTTCAGCTGTATAATCCTGATGACCTTTCCACGGCCTCAAATAAGTTGAACCTATTTTTTATAAATGTTTGCCATGGCAGGGAAATACTACTATGGTATTTCATATGGCCTCTTGGACAACAATCCCTTCTTTTAGCTCTAGCCAGTTAAAATGTGCTCCCTATGGAAAGAGAGACAGAGAATAACATTTTTAGAATTTACTTAAAAAAAAAAAAAAAGCATGGAAGCTCTGAATGAAAAACAGTTATTTGATGGATGCCTGGAATCACTTACCTAGAAGGGCTAGTCAATTCCCACTGAAGTTAGAATCTAAGACAGAGCTATGGATAAAATACGGCCTGGAAAGGAACGGATTACTTGAACGCTTTCTGCGTTGATCTTTGTACACAGTCTTTGGTCAATGTAGATGTTATTAAAACCCTTTCCGTGAAATGCGACTTAAGAAAATCTAACTGAGTGCTCCAGAGAAAATGCGATAGAGAACGCTGGAATTAGATATGAAGCCACTTGAGTGGTTTTGGAGGAATTCTACTATGGAGCAGGTTGAATGGGAACACGAGAAATTTGATACTTTTCTTATACTGAAGAAAATTCTTCTGGAGAAAGTATTTGCCTAAAGACTACTAAATTTAACATGAAGTTATTTTAAA
>ML103520.1:0-50536 GCA_003697995.1 Taxidea taxus jeffersonii
GAAGCAAAGAAGCAATTTTGCCATTAATTTGTACAGAAAAATTTCAGAGTGTTTCTAGAACAACAACAACAAAATAACCTGTCTTGAATGGGAGAAGATATTTGCAAACGACATATCAGATAAAGGGCTAGTATCCAAAATCTATAAAGAGCTGAGCAAACTCAACACCCAAAGAACAAATAATCCCATCAAGAAATGGGCAGAGGACATGAACAGACATTTCTGCAAAGAAGACATCCAGATGGCCAACAGACACATGAAAAAGTGCTCCACCTCACTTGGCATCAGGGAAATACAAATCAAAACCACAATGAAAACCACAATGAGATACCACCTCACACCAGTCAGAATGGCTAAATTAACAAGTCAGGAAATGACAGATGCTGGCGAGGATGCAGAGAAAGGGGTACCCTTCTACACTGTTGGTGGGAATGCAAGCTGGTGCAACCACTCTGGAAAACATCATGGAGGTTCCTCAAAAAGTTGAAAATAGAGCTACCTTATGACCCAGCAACTGCACTACTGAGTATTTACCCTAAAGATACAAACGTAGTGATCCGAAGGGGCACATGCACCTGAATGTTTATAGCAGCAATGTCCACTTAGCCAAGTTATGAAAAGAACCTAGATATCCATCAACAGATGAATAGATAAAGAGGAGGTGGTATATATATACAACGGAATACTATGCAGCCATCAAAAGAAATAAAATCTTGCCATTTGCGATGACATGGATGGAACTAGAGGGTATCATGCTTAGAGAAATAAGTCAACTGGAGAAAGACAATTATCATATGATCTCCCTGATATGAAGAAGTGGAGATGCAATGGGGGGGTGGCATATTAAGGGGGTAGGGAAAGAATAAATGAAACAAGATGGGATTGGGAGGGAGATAAACCAAGAGACTCTTAATGTCATAAAGCAAACTGAGGGGGGTGGGGGGAGGGGTGTCGGGAGAGGGTGGTGGGGTTACATTATATGTTTATAAAAAAAACTAAAAAAAATAACCTGTCTTAAGATTTCCTGATACATTAGGACACATCTTGCTAACAGATGCAAAAATTAATCAAGGCAAACCATAGATGCTCACAGACACTGTTCAAGTTATGGTGGCTTGACACTGAGAAGCAAAGTGTTGTTTCTGGGGAAGAAGCTTGACAGAGCCCCTCTCACTGCTCGGGGTGCGAGCTGCCTCTAAACCAGCTTACACAAAACAAACACTGGACATTCTTTATGCATTTCACCCTTTTGTGTAAAAGTGAAAATCCAGGGTGCCTGGGTGGATCAGTGGGTTAAAGTGGATCAGTGGGATTGGCTCAGGTCATAATCCCAGGGTCCTGGTGTTGAGCGCTGCATAGGGCTCCCTGCTCAAGATGGAGTCTGTGTGTCCCTCTGTCCCTCTTTCTGCCCCTTCCCCTCCCACTTCCTCTCCTCCTCCCCTTGCTCCTGTTGTCTCTAAAATAAATAAATAAAGTCTTGGGCACCTGGGTGGCTCAGTGAGTTAAGCCTCTGCCTTTGGCTCAGGTCATGATCTCAGGGTCCTGGGATCGAGTCCCACATCAGGCTCTCTGCTTGGCAGGGAGCCTGCTTCCTCCTCTCTCTCTGCCTGCCTCTCTGCCTACTTGTGATCTCTCTCTGTCAAATAAATAAATAAAATCTTTTAAATAAATAAATAAAGTCTTAAAAAAAAGTGGGAGATATTTATGATTGGTTCTTTTTAACACCCTCTTATTAAGGGAGCCATTTATCTTGTTTGAATTCTTTGTATAACGTTTAAAGAAATTTTATTACAGTTTACTTCAGTAAAAACCATATATAAAAGAACAAGAAGGCCAACTTTTAGTTTTATTTTTTTAATAAAATCTGTTTTGCATAGATTTTAAGCCCTCCAGGCACCCTAGATTTCTATAGTTGTTTTCCTATTTATACTCAGTGGAGAATCTCAAAAGCCAGTGAGGTTTCCGGAAACTGCTGTGAGAAGTTAGTCTTGTGTTTATTAATTTTTGTACGCATGCCCATAGGCCTTGGGGTAATGAGTTCATTTAAACAAATAAAAATAATACATAAGTAACCACTTTGTCCCCTAATTCATCTCTATGATTAGTCCTATGGAATGACAATGCAGTTTTGTAATTCTACATGTGTGCTGTTAGAAAAGTATCAAATTCCATTTACTATCTAGAGTATTTATAATATTTAAGCACAGTGGTTAAAATAAATCATATTTATTCACTTGGAGGGTCATTCTAATTATTCTTGAACTCCCTTGTTTTTTGTTATTTCTTGGATCATTAGGATTATTTCATTGTAAGCCAAGGAAATTCACCTTAGTTAAAAATTAAGGAAAAACAGAATTCAGTGGAAAGAGATGGGAGCTCACAGAAATAAATGAAGAATAAAGAATAAGGTAAGGAAACCGATAAACAACAGGGGGCAATAGCTCCAGAGAATCTTTGTAAGAGGACCTCTATGATAGTCTCAGATTCCACCAGTGAAATTAATATGCTTCAACTTTCTCAGTCTTTGATCATTTTTCTTAGTATAAATTTGTAGAATAAAGTACAATTGGCTTTGCCTCAGTTACATGACAGCTCTTCGACTAGGGAGGACAGGACATCTTGATTAAAGTCCCCGTGAGGCTTTATTCAGTGGAAAAGATTTAATTATTGTGGTAGGGAGAATAATGGTCCTCCAAAGATTCCCATGCCCTAATCCCAGGAACCTTGAGTGTCTGAGGTTACATGGTAAAGAGCAATTAAGATTGCAGATGGAATTATGTTTGCTAATCGCTGACCTTAATATGGGGAGATTATCCTGAATTATCTCATGGGCCCAATGTAATCAGAAGGGTCCTTAAAACTGGAAGAAGGAAGCAGAGGAAAGAGCCCGTAAGAGGAAGATGTGCCCATGAAAGAAAGATACAGAGAAATGAAACACTGCCGTCTTTGAAGATGAAAGAAAAAGGCAGGGACCTCAGAAAGGGTGGCTCCCGGAAGATGGACAGGGCAAAGAGACAGATCATCCTCCTAAAGCCTTCAGAAAAGAAAGCAGCCTTGCCAACACCTAGGTTTTTAACTCATGGAGACTATTTGGACTTCAGACCTCTAGAACTGGAAGATAATACACTTCTACAGCTTAAGCCACAATTTGCTAAAGCAGCAATGCAGATTAATATAAATACCTAGCAGAAAAAAATAATTAAAAATTATAATAAGTGTTTGATGGCTAAAATACAAAAATCAGTATCAAAACCAAAATCTCTCTCCCTTTCTCTCTCTCTCTCTCTCTCTCTATATATATATATGAGCACTCATATGTATATACGAGCACTTGTTCCACCAAAAAAAAATAAAAACAAAATTTCTGATTTTATATTTTGCTTTTTATGTTCCCACCATTGTTCTATTCAGAAGCCAAAAAGATGGCACAAGAAATGTACCACTGCCTAGGATTAATATAAAAAGTCAATCATAGTAGTGGAGAATAACCCACTATTCCAAAGAAAATGACTCAATAGAAAGACATTGTCTGAATTATTTCACAAAATCTCTCAATTTTTCACATTCTCTCTGAAACAAAGCATTCAAAATTTTATTTAACATAGAACGAGCACTGGTGACATAAAAACTGCCTTGTATGGAAAATTCTTATTTCATTTTCTGTTGTTGAATTAAAACCATTCAGTAATCTACAGTATTTCTCTGGTCCAGAGCATGGAAAATAGATAAGGTCTAAGAAATGCTGCATGTGATGGTTACTTCTATATGCTAACTTGATTGGGCTATAAGGTGCTCATATACTCGGTCAAATATTACTTTGGGTGTTTCTGTTGGGTGTTTTTGAATAAGTTTAACACTGAAATCAGTAGACTGAGTAAAACAGATTGTCCCCTTAATGTGGGTGGGCCACATTCAATCTGTTGAAGTTCTGGATAGAACAGATAGACTTTCCCAGGAGTAAGGAGGAATTCCTTTCATCTAATTGTCTTCAATCTGGAATATCAGTTTTTATCCTGCCTAGGACTTAAACTGAAACATCATCTCTTCCTGAGTCTCAGGCCTGCCAGCCTTAGCCTAGAACTCAGACTATCAGCTTTCCTGGTTCACAGGCCTTTAGACTTGAACTGGAAATGCACTACCAGTGTCTCTGGCTCTCCAGCTTTCTGGTTGCAGATCTGGTGACTTATCAGCCTCCATGATTCTGGTGTAAGTCAATTCCTTATAATAAATCTCTGCCTCTCTATCTTCTTCCCTCCCTCATTCTCTCCCTCTCCCTTCTGTCTCTCTGTCTCCATCTCTATTGCTCTGTCTCTCTGTCTTTCTTTCTCTCTTCTGTTTCTCTGGAGAACCTTGATCAATAACACATTGTATAAGAAAAATATCTTCTTTGATCAGTGGAAATTCTATTACTATTAAACATAGTTACTGGGACACCTGGGTGGCTCAGTTGGTTAAGCAGCTGCCTTGGGCTCAGGTCATGATCCCAGCATCCTGGGATCAAGTCCCACATCGGGCTCCTTGCTCAGCAGGGAGCCTGCTTCTCCCTCTGCCTCTGCCTGCCTCTCTGTCTGCCTGTGCTTGCTCTCTCTCTCTCTCTCTCTCCCTAACTAATAAAAAAAAAAAAAAAAAAGTACCAAACCTTAAAAAAAAAAACAAAACATAGTTACTTAAAGAGAAAGAGAGAAAAAAAACTATTGCTCCTCTTATTGAGTATTATACAAGCGATATATGCTTACTGTGAAAACAAAACACACAAAACCCAGAAAAGCCTAAAAATTGCCAATCACATCAAATATAACTACTATTTACATATGTATATGTGTATTTATGTGTGTGCACTTATACTGTTTTATACCCTATCTTCATTGTTAATGATATATTTTGAGTAGCCTCATTTCAATAAACATACTTGTATGCACTTCCATTCACTACATACAATTTCCTATTGTTCAACATTTAAGATGTTTCTAATCTTTTATAAAATAGGTGACATTAAAAGAGACATCTCAGTATGCATCAAAACAAATACTCTGGGTAAAAAATTGGCTAACAAGTACCAAATCCTACTATTCTTCTGAAGCCATTAGCATGTCATCACTAGGTGATGTTGAAACAAGCTCCTAACTTTTGGTACTGCCTTCTTAGAAGGCAAAAGAAACTGTAGGTCACAAAGGAGGCAGGGTGTCCAGGATTATTGCTGTTGGTCTTGGGGGGGAAAAAAAAGTCAGGAGACCTTTCAGGAAATGGAGGGAAAGATGTAAAAACCAGCTCCACTAATGCCAGCAACTGGTTGCAGGGTACAGTTGCCAGTCATTTAAAGGTGACCAGATTGTCTCCTGTTTGCTGCTGAGGAGACAGTCTGGGTGCGTTTTGGCTTTTGCACCAGCCAATTCTGAATCACTCTTCCTGGCTCACGCTGCTTCTCTCTTTGTCCAGTCTCCTTCATACATCATACATCATGTGTTGGAACAAAATGCTAGCCAGTTTCTGGGAGGAGAGAGACATTTAAAATCAAATCACTAATTTTTCTGTTGCTTGTCATTAATTTTCAAGTGTTGAAAATGCTTCAGTTGAAATATATCTTTTGTGTCAGTAAAGCACATTTAATGGATTAAGAATGTATGTCTGTTTTATGTTTGTATATATTAAAAAGATAAATGATAGATAGGTAGATAGATAGATGGATAGATAAAGGCACCTTTATACAAGAGTGATTATTTTTTAGTTCTCCCTAATAGGGAAATCCAGACATTTAATCTATATTCCCTATTTTTCACATGAATAAATTTGCCAATCTTTAGCAAGTGCCAAATGCAAATTTATTATAATTTTAAATTGGCTCTATAATGGGCTCAGTGACAAAACATATGATTTAATATTCTTCATTATGGTATTGTTTATGTTCTATTGGAAAGTTCCTTTATTACTATTTAACCACATTAAATTTCCCTGAGGAGTCTGATTATCCATTAATGCTTTAAATAGATGTGTCGCCCTGGACTGACTAAAGAACTGAGTTTAATCTTTGATAGGGACCAGATGATGTCTTAGGAGGAGGAAGGGGGGGAAATATCCGCTTCCTGTAATAAAGTGTACTAGAATGGGAGGTAAGGAGTGAGGCATGCAGATGCCTTGACTTTACCCAAAAGTGTATTATACTTTCAGGTAACGTGGTTAAATCATTCTTAAGATTTTCTTTGTAACTAGCCTATAGGGAGGTGATACACTTCAGTATGTTTATGTTCATCACCAATAGTACATATCTATTGGAAAGAAGGACCTCTTGTCAAGTCATGTTAAACTTTGCTTTCATTACTAAAGAAGCTAAGCTCCCAATACAAAATGCAGCAAAGTCATGAAGATTTATGAAGAACAATTATAGAGATACTGTATAAAGTCACTATAGAAGCTGGAGTGGGAATTTATTTAGATTTTGAGATATTTTATTTGGCATAGCTTAAAAAAAGAGCAAAGGAGATATCCTCTTTTAAATCATTCATTTCTGGAACTAAACATTCAATAATTCTTTCTAAGTAGAATACATTCCCTTTGCTTTATCCTTTTTATTACATTGTTTTTTCCGCATAATTCATAGTATTTTTATCAGTCTAGAAGCTGGGTCAGAAATCTAAGCCCTTGAAAATTCTGCCAATAAATCACTACAGATTCCCCATTCATTCTCCAGTTATACATGAGGAACAAATAGCATTTATATAAACATCACCATTTAGGCATTTATTCAACAAATATTCACCAGGGACCTGGAAGGCATGGAGACTTTATGAGACAATAAACATACACCATTTCTTTTAGGAGAAACTGCAGACACTGTAATAGGCTATCTCTTTCTTCAGCCTTATTTCATACGTTTTCTCCAAGATTCCCTGGCTCTAGCTCCGCAGGCCTTCTAGTTCCTCTAATCCACTCTCTCGTTCCTCCTATCCACCATCTTGCCACTGACCCTTGATATCTCTGTTCTCTTTGTGTGGGTTATTCTTACTACCCTCCTCAAACAGGTAACTCTTAATTACATAACTCCTTTTCCACCTTTTCTTCAAATAAGCCCTTTGTTCCTCAAGCTTAGAGTCTTTTTGTTGTATGTTCCTCTGCCAATTAAAATTATGTAAACATTAGTGATCAATTCATTGACATCTACCTTGTATATTTCCCTGTCAACACATAAGCTTCAGGAAGGAAGGACTGTGCCTTTCTTTCGTTAACTATTTTATTCCTGGGGCCATGCGTATTGCCTAGAAAATGAAAGGCATGCTAGAAAGAATAGTCAGAGAATGCTCAATGAATGAAAAATGTAAGTAAATGCTTGAATGTACAACATGACTAAGGAGGCAAGACTTGTACACACATACCAAAAAAAAAGAAAAGAAAATAGAAGAAGAAAAGCAAAATAATAAAATAACAATCCGAGTGAATGTGAGGTGGGTGATGAGCGATGTGAACACTAGAGGATAATAGGATTTCAGAAGGCAGGGTTGCTGTGGGCCAAGTGCAAGATACTGATGGGGTTAGAAGTGACATCTTATAAGATATGGAGGATTTGGATAAGTAGTAAAGAAAAAATAATTCCAGATTCTTCCCAGTGTGTTACAACACTTGACTCCATCATTTGGAAGAAAGCTGTGAAGACAGACATAGGAAGCCAGAAGATCAGTTGAGGATGAGTAACAGTAGGAATGGGAGAAGCAATAGATAGGAGCTTGGGCTGGGTTGTTAAGTGGTCCAAATGGAGAAGCTAAAAGAGTGATTAATTGGGGTAGTTTCACTGGCAGAAGTGGGGGCAGCAAAGACACATGTGCACAAACTAACGGAGTGGATTTTATGACAGATTAGATTTAGAGGCCAAATGAAAGAAAAAGTCAAAGATGACTCCAAGATTTCACTTCAATGTGATCGTTATTTTTCATTAAAGACATTGGAGTAAATCTGTCTATAAATGCCATATATTAAGCATTAACTATGAAGAACTGTGCACAATTTCTTATGGGCATTATTTTCTTTTGGCCTCACAACATAGAGGAGGCATTATTTTTCCCTAGGGAGGTAAAGGCACTTGCCCAGAGTCATTTCATAAAGTAAGGGGCAGAATCACAACTTATGCCCTTTCTCTATCTCAAAAGCCCTAGACAGAGCTACTGTAAACTGCCTCACTTTGCAGTTCCTGTTTTAAAGGTAGGCTTTTAATACAGTATTAACTTCAAATTAATCTAATGTTATCTTCATGCTAGAATACATGTAATACAGTATTTGTATTGTAATACAATATTTGTATTATAATACAGCATTTGATACAGTATTAACTTCAAATTAACCTAATGTTATCTTCATGCTAGAAAAAAATAATAATGGGGCATGTTTCAACTGGAACAAAATGGTGAAGAAGGCAAAGTTTGCTTTAAGCTTTACTTGTACAACTCCCTCAACTCTTACTCAGTACTGTCTCTGACTCACTCTGATGACTCCCTTAAGCACCTTGGACTGGGTTCTGTACTAACTTAATTCATACTAAAGTGTTAATGTTCATTAATCAACTTGTTAATGCAGCCCAAACCTGTATTTTAATGTTAAACTTAATACTTTTATCTAACAAGTTTCAACATTCGCAGGCACTGGGAACTCTACATTAAAAACATAAAAATATGCACTGCTTTGGTTAATGAAAGGGTAATGGCTAGTGCCTTCAACCCCATCTGCTGAAGAAAACTTAATAAGGCCGTGGTAAAAAAATTCTAGTTTTCTGAGTAATCCATCTTAAAATCTACTATTCAGACCCAAGGGAATAATAACAGCTTAGTTTTAGACACAGGTAAGTAGGGATAAATAGAAGGGTTCTTAGGGGAACACCTAGGCTCCTTTAAAAATAATCAAACTATATAGAAAACCACTTAGTCCTCCCAGACATGAAGATAAAGTTATCTTTGTCTTGAATGAGTCCAAAGTATTGGTCCTCAGACAGTTTAATCAAGAATTCATTAGAAACAAGTTATTTGCTTGGTCTCAGATCTAGGGTAGCCTTGAATAGCCTCCTTGAATTTGGATGATCAAAGGACAAAATAGAGATTGATGACGCCTCCCCGGAAGCAGTTGGTTTAATCTCAGTGTGGTTGTGTCTCCTGGTGCCACCTGGACTTGAAGTGTCCCAGTGAAAAATGGCCTTTTCATTTGGCTCAGGATTCTCTCCTGATCCTTAATGTCTTCCATAATTAAGGAGTAACTACCAAGGCGTAGGGCATTTCTAAGGGATTAATGGCCAGCTGGGAGAGTTGATGGCCCAGAGCTGAGTGGAGACTCATTAACCTCAGCTGGTCATTAATTCCTTAGGAGATGCCTGGGGGTGCGGTTGGGGAGGATGTGTTGGGGGTGGGAGTGTTGTACAACTAATTTTGATTGCATTTCCAGGAAAAGTAAAAAAGTTAACTTTTAAATATTCAGAGGCACAGTACATCTCCCTTGGCAATACAGAATTCTGTCTCTAGCATTTCAACTGCACGGTAGTGTCAGGTCTCCCACCTTGAGGAGTTTTTTTTCTGTGGGTGCTAATGTTAGAGCAGAGATAAATGAGACAGGCTCTAAAGTGGCAACTGAGGTGAAAAGCCTGGAATATGCTAAATGATGAAGTTAAAAGGGTTATATTCCAGACCAACCAAGCCTCACCCTTTCTGAATCACGGTCTTAATACAGGCAATTAGGGCAACACTAGTATATTTAATCTTCTCTTGTTCCTCTCTCCCTCCCTCATTCCCTCACCTTCTTTAGAATATTCACAAGAAAGTAGAAGATGTTTGAATATACTATGTGCTTCTGAGGGTGGAGGAAATAGGCCCTCTTTTATGCGGAGAGTAGGAGTATAAATATTGGAACAACCAATTAGAAAAGCAATTGGATACAGCTATTGAAATTTGAAATCCGCTTGTCTTATGATCCAGAATTTCATGCCTCTGTATCATTCCTAGGAAAAAACCTTGCATAAGTGGAGGAAGATATGATGGCCAAGCATATGCTGGGCAAGGAGGCACTGCAACTTGGCTTAGATAGTAAAAGACTGTGATCAGCCTAAATATTCATCAATAAGATAATGGCGAGTTTATAGCATATCCAAATTACAGAAGGCCAGACAGCAGCTAAAAAAATGAAGTAAAAACTGTATATAGGAAAAGTTTCTTAAATCACTTAGAAGAGGAAAAAAATATGCAAATGATAAAGATGTATATTCCATGATATAATTCATGTGAAAATAACAAAAAAAACTATCTATTTTCTATGGATACACAGATTCATGTAAATAAGTAGAAAATGGTCATCTAGGGAAAACAAAACATACACACTCATACACATACTCACATATATCCCACCATAAAAACGTAATTACCTTCTGAAGGGTGAAGTTATGGGGATGTCAACCTTATCTTTAAGGTTTGTTTTTGTTTGTTTGTTTTTGTACTTTATGATATTCTCATTTAGTACTTGATTATTTAAAGTCAGATATTTTTAAAAAGCAATAGCATTGCTATAAGTTGGAGGTAGATATTGTTAAAACTAAGAAGTCAGGTTTTGTAGGACTTTTAAGTATTTTGGTTATGGTATGGTAGGTTAAGGGCTTACATTTTGGGACTGACTTCACAGAAAGGAATATGGGGAATAGAAGATCATATTCCCCCACCACCAAGTTAGGAGCACCTGAAGCTGTTTGGGATCAAGAAAGAAAAAAAAAATCCTACATTCAAATATTGCCTGCAAATGACATTACAAAGCCATGAGGGCATCTTATTAACCCACTAGCAGGAATTCATTTAATGAGAGAAATTAATGGTTAGTGGCTCCCTGAGTATGTGGCAATGGGAGGCAGAGACAGGATGATGCCCCAGGCAATTCAGAGAAAGCTTGAGAGCTTTGTTTCTTGGAGGTGCATGTGAACATTAACAGCTGATGTTTGTTTTGTAACAATGTCTATCTTCAAGAATCAGATATGCTTTCAAAATACATTCAAGATGTTTGAGACCATATACATAAGAAGTCCAAAGTTCACAAGGTTAAAATGAGTCTGTAAATGGTCCCAGCTCTGCCATTTATTATATAACCTGGGGAAAATTAAAGTTTTTGAGCATCATTTCCTCATCTAGAAAATTAGGAGTCAAATAATAGTATTTGCTTCATAGGCTGTTTGTTGAGATTAAATTTAATAATTCATGTAAAAGAGCTCATAGTAAAGCACTCAACAGATGCTATTATCATTATTATTATTATTACTATTACAAATAATGTAATTATTACAACCAGTTATCACTGAAAGCAGACAAAGAATCAGAACTGGCTTCAAATATGTAACTATGCCAACTGAAAAGGTGACCGTGTAAATTAAGTTAGTCTCTGGGATCAAATTTTATTATTTGCTAAATGAGTTTAAAAATAAATTGAGATAATGCATGTGAAAGTCAGAAAAAAAGTTAGTATAAAATAAGTTTAATTTCTTCTTCCTCTACTTCTTCTTCTCCTCCTCCTCCTTCTTTCTTCTCCTCCTCCTTCTTCTTCGACTTCTTCATCTTCTTTGTCTTCTTCTCCTTCTTATTTCCATCTAGTAAATATGGATTTAGATTATATGTAATGGTATTAGAGGCAGAATGATATGATATTATTTGTCAGTAACTAGTCTTACCATTGATGTCAAACTGCTTTTCTCATTCTAAGTTCAACTCACAATTTTAGCCAGTGGCCAAGAAAAGAAGTTGATATCTTTACTTTTGTGCCTAGCTAAGATGATAACTGCATCCATGGGTACTTTCTCAATGATACAATATTCTCCAATTCCTACATAGGAAGCATGGATCACAATAACAGTCATTATAGTAAAATGTGATCCTTCTATTACTGCTCTAGTTGTACTTTCATGCAATGGTACAACAGATACTCCAGGTAATGAGAACACCTTTTGAAATAATTGTTAAAGTTTCCAGTGAAATGCTGGCCATTGTCTAGCATTAAGAGCATTAGATTCAAATTTATAACTTGATCTGTTGGATTTATTTACAATTTGATTTACTTACAACAGACAGGTCATAGAAGCAATGGATAAATGGATAAAGAAAATGCAGTATTCATTTATACAATGGAATATTACTCAGCCATAACAAGTAACAGAATCTTGCCATTTGTGATAACATGGATGGACCTAGAGGGCATTATGTGAAGTGAAACAAGTCAGACAGAGAAAGACAGATATTGGATGATCTTACTTATATGAATCTAAAACAAAAATCTAAAAACAAAACAGAAACAGGGAACAGATTTGTGGTTGCCAGAGGTTAAGAGCGGGAGATGAGGAAAACAGACAAAGGTTATCAAAAGGTACAAACTTCCAGTAATAAGATAAACCAGTTTTGGGAATGAAATGTATAACATAGTGAGTATAGTTAACAATATTACATTGTGTATTTGAAATCTGTTAAGAGAATAGATCTTAAAGGTCTCATCACAAGGAAAAAAAAAAACTATGTGAGGTGACTAAATTATTTCATTATATATATATAATACATATATATAATATATAATCAAATCACTATGTTGTACACCTCAAACTAATATAATGTTATATGCTAATTATATCTCAACAAAGCTGAAAACAAAACACATTAGATTCAAAGGTACCTTTCCAAGCTGGGGCAATACAGATGAGCTGAAGTGGCTCCATAAAGAAGGCACAGTTCATGCTACAAGTCTGTCTTTCTGTCCTGTACACCACATTTTGATATATCCTCCTCACCCTGGCTGCCTCAATTTCTAAGTAGTTAAAGACTATCACTCCAGTCTGTCAATCCCATTTTTCTTGCTTTTTCCTGCTCTTCCTAGCTGAGTCCTATTTATTTATTTATTTTCTGGAAAAGGGAGATAAATCATACTGGTAGTCCTAATAAAATTATGGATAGCATATTTGACACAGCAGTAAATAATAATAAATTACAGGATGAAAAATGCTCCCTTTCCCCATTTTCTTTCAACATCAAAGTAAACATTTCATGTCTTGCTAGAATGTCTTTAATGTTCTCCTAGCATTTACTCTTTTCCCTTTTTTCACTAAGAAAACCCCAGGCACAGACTTTTCCATAGGTAACAGTATCTAGCCAGAATTTAATGGACTTGTTTTGTTGTAGATGTCTTTATTTTTGGTTACTTTCTGTTCATGACAAGTTGTATTGTTTTAACTTTTGTGATAGTGATCCCCTTTAAAATAAATTTAATATATTTTTAAAGAGAAGATATTAAAAGAAAAATACTACAGAAGGAGTGTGTGGATTATTGAAGCTTGATCACTGATCACTTGATCACATTCCCTTGATGCCATAATGATTTCATTTATCTGAGGCACCTGAATATATTGCCTTCTTTCCCAGGATGGCAGTGATTTCAGTAAGGTCCTTAATTGGACTTCAGACTGTCAGCAGTCCCTTTTGTAACTCAGGAACTTAGCTTAATGCCTACGCTTGGGAAGTTGTCAAATGCATTTTGATTAAGTGAATGACCAAAAACAAAAAGAAAAAGAAAACCATAGAACATAACAAGAAAGGCAGGGTGATGACCGATTGTTTACCCCAAGTAGTTGACCTGCTGGTTTCTGCCTGTGTGTATGGAAGATTAGGGTGGTGGGTTACAGGGTGGGAGGGGTTAGGACCACCTGTGGGCATCTCTACCCAAGGAGTTAACTCAAGAACAATGATTTCAAAGGAGGGTCCCTGGGCTAGCACCATCGGTATCAACTTTTGTGTGTTAGAAATGCAAACTGCTAGACTTACTGAGGTAGAAATTCTGGAAGTAGGACCTCAAAGTCCTTTTCTTTTCTCCTTCTTCTTCTTCTTCTTCTTCCTTTTCTTTTCCTTCTTCTTCTTCTTCTTTTTTTTTAAAGAGCCCTCTAGGTGATTTTGACGCATGCTGAATTTTGAAGGCTGCTGCCACACTGGCAATTAGATACAGCCAAAGTTGTGAATCTTATGAGAGGATGAGAATCATCCTAAATCTGATGGAATTTGGGGACCATGAGGATTAAGTACGTCTAGTTAACAAAATAGTACGTGAGTTTAAAAAAGGTTGAGAAACACTACTTTTTGTCTGTGTATGTGATACCTGCAGATAAAAATAACAATATTGTCATTTTCACTGTTTCAAATAAATGTCCAACTCCTTTTCTGAGGCACAGGAAAATAGGCACATTGAGTATTCCTGGATTTTAGGTTCTAATATGTGGTTTCTAAATTAGCAAGCCTAAAGATCAAAGCGCTAAAAGTGTCAATTCTACCCAGCTAAAGAGACTTCTGCCTGAAATACCTCATATTGGATGAAAAGTACCACTTTTTGATTATTCAGGATAAGCATGATGGAGCTCTCTCTTCCACTATCCCGGAAAGAGCACCAAAGGCAAGAAAGGAATAGGGAGAGGCTTGTCTGGGTGGAGAGAAGAAGCCATTTCAAGAGTCTTTATAAGCCTATTTAAACATTTTCTTCAGAGGAGTTTCCCCGCAACAATTATTACAGCTCATTTGCCTGCAAATGTGCTCTGTGTTGTTAATCAGTCAGTCATTAGCCTCAGCAATATCAATGTGTTGTCACCGTGCATTTCAAAGAGGTGAGTGGAGGTGGGCCGTCCGTAAGAGCTGTTTAAACTGAGAGAGGCCATTACATTATTTACTCTTCCAAGGTAAACTAACTCTCAGACATTTTTATCTTGGGTGCTCATCACTCTCTCCTACACTTTTCTAGAGTGCCTTATTTAGGTTCATGCCCATGGTTTACTCTGATTGCCAAGGAAATGGTCTCAGGGACGAAATAACACCCTAGGAAAAATTGGCGGATTAAAGACAGAGATGAAATTCAGTCTACAGTCTACAGTTTGGAGGTCTGAAAGAGCAATTGTTCTTGCTTTCCACGCCAAAAGAAAACCCAGGCCTCAAAGAAAGAAGCCGGAAGAGGCCAAAGAGGGGCCATTAATTATCCGGAGAATAAACTCTAATATTCTTAGACTATCGTTTTTCTCCCCAAAGTGGTCGTTTAGAAATCCTTGTGGGTCCTAGGCCTGTAGTTTGTTTTCATATTAACTCTCCCTTAGGCCAGTGAATCAGCCAGACACCATTTGGTTCTCTGCCATCTGCCTTTCTATACAATCTCAGACAACGTGTGAAGGTTGTTAAGAGACAATGGATAAATTATGTGATGCTCATCGAAAGCAGTGAACACCCTAAATTTATATGCAAAATTTTATATCACTCTAAATTTTTCTAGGGAGAAATCCATAGCTTTCATCAGATCCATGATCAAAGAAAAATAATTCCAAATTGTATTTTTAATGAATATGTATCAACTGAAATTTTATTAATCTTTATATATAGTACATTGAATCACATAGAATGACCATTTGATAGGCCAAAGACAGCTGAGTGCCATAAATTTCAGTTGCTTTAATCTAATAAATAATTTATTTTAAGCTTACAAATAAACTATTTTAAATAAGTTTTATGTAAGTTAAAATAATATTTTAATATAATATATACAGATCATATGTTTAATAGTGTAATACTTAAATACTAAGGGGTAAATAAATGGAAAATATGTTTGTACAATGCTGTGTTTTATACAGATCTAAGCTGTTACTAGAGCTTTACAATATAATACCAGACACACATGTGTTTTACAGGGTAGTGGAAAAACTTTGGTGGCATTATATGCCCTACCATTGGTCTCTGGGCTGACAGGGTGACAATATCTTATTTTCAAGAATCTGATTTTTAAAGAGCATTAGTGTACCAAAGTAATAAACCTCCAAATAGTGAACAAGTCTCATCTCCCTCAGATTATGGCTAGATTAGCTTCTAAACGTTTAAGACCTTGTCTCCATACAGATCCCTCTGTTAAAAATTACAACACCACAGACAGGTCTCAGAATACCCAGGGAGCATACAGATCTTCTGAATAAAATGGCATTATAGGACAAGCGCAGACTGCCCTCACTTTCCCCCACCCCATCTTGCATATTCCCTTCTTCTGTTTTGGCAATTTATATACATAAAGCTATCAATTTAGTTAATTAGGCTTTAAAACCACTATTTAAATAAGGATGAAACTTTTTCTCCAATAAAACCATGCAACTGAATTATTGCTGTTGTCATAGATTGCTGGGCTGCTACTTTGCTAGAAAGCTTCAAAGTGTAACTTTGATGTGGAAAACTCCTAGTTAGGGAATATGCATATGAGAAATGATTTTGAAAAGGGAAGCTTTAACACAAAGTCTCAGAAAAATAGAAAAATATAGTGAATCAGAGCCCTATCTGTACTGGGTGGCAACTTAAGAAATTCAAAGAAATAGGAGTTTTCCCTTTGGATAAAAATGATAGTGGTTATATATATATATGTGTGTGTGTGTATACATATACACACACACACACATATATATTTTTGTTCTGTTTTGTTTTGTTCTCAAATGTTCAGATCTCCATTGTTTCTAAATGTCAAGGTATAGAAAATGTTTTGAGTCTCTGTGGATGCCGAGAGGGGTGGGGAAACATATATATACATATATGTGTATATATATATGTGTGCATAAATATATATAATTTTTTTAAAGGAGCTCTGTCACCCTTAATGGGTTTGAATTGGATCTATATAGTTTGTTTCTGGTTGATAACTGATCAATCAGGCAAGAGAATAAAATGTTCTGAGTTAAGACTTCAGAAGAAGAAAAACATTCCCTTTCGATGGATCTAACTCATCGTGTCTCAAACCCCACATCTGACATGGGAAGTCAGGTCACCAAGCCCAGTTCTGGGAAGTCTCGAGGGAAAGTAGAGCGCTGGACCTGGCAGAGCTAGGATTAACAAATAAATGTCTCAGCTTCATTCCCACATGTGTGGAACAAATGTCCGTTTGGAGATCTAAGGCTCCCCCCCCCCCTTTACCAAATATTGTAGGAATAATGCAGTGACTTCAATTAATGATGAGTGAATTGATCTCACTAAGATTAAACTTTTTTCTATCCGATTCCTTTTTAAGGCAGCAGATATTTCAAACAAAAAGAATGAAATTTTGACTATTAACACAGTTCTCTTTCAGGAAACCACTTCAACAAAGGTATTATCAGAAGAATATTTTTTTCTTTAAGTGCATACTTTAGTCCTGATGAAGACTTACAATCTGTCATCAAGAGGCGGTCTTAGATTTTGACTGTAAAGCAGTGCCTGATAAACACCTTCCATTGCCAACAGGAAAGCAGAAGCAATCATTAACAAACACACAAATTCTTAAAAAAGCTCAGGATGACTTGATAGGGATAAGGCACTCTTAAATGAGGAAGGCTTTTGTGGGAGCTGGGATGGAGACACCACACGGTTCCCACCAAATTAAAATGCTAATAGAGAGGGTGGCAGGCTGCTGTAGCTCTGATCAAGTTTTAGTTTTCTCTGGTTTTACTCTCTGTCAGTGTTATTCTATCATAATGTATCAGGGAAAGCATTGCACTCACATCAAATCAAATCGTTAATGGAAAGGGTGGCAGCCTAAAGTACTCTTGATCAACTGCTAATTTTGTTTTATTCTTCTTGCTCTTACAGCTATTCTCTGAAATGAATAACTCTGCATTCAAAAGAGGTTTTTGAGAGAAGCTGGGCACTAAAACAGATTAAGATGAACCAAAGACACAGAAAACCATTATGTTCACAGAATAAACAGTTTTAGCCATTTGATGTTATAATAAATGTATTCGGCTGTGATGTGCTGCTTTCACCACCAAAAGGCCTTCTGCTAAATATGCATGTGTCTCCATATTGGGCCACTGATGTGGGCAGGACAGGCAGGGGAGACAGTCCCACTGTCAGTCTTGGATTTGTGATTCCGAGGAGCTGACTTCGCCTATAAACGTTGCTCTATTCAAAATGGGGAGGAAGTGAATTTAGTATTGCTGAGAAGTGTCAGATTTACTGCTTTAAGGATCAAAGTAATGAATTTATCTGGAGGATCAGGGAAAGAGCAAGAGAGGCAGATTCTACCCCATGGCTGCCCCGCCTTTGATGGCCAGAGCTCTGGGTAACAAACGTTTGTCAGCTTTTTTCCATACCCCATCCCTGGGGATCTGTGCTAATCCAGAAAACCCAGAGCCCTTGCTGCCCAATTGGAAAATGAGGTGGGTGCATTTCCAGCAGGGATGTGATGTGAACCATCAATTGCTGTCCAACTGTTCATTTAGTCTTTTAAATATAAAACTTTCCTTCAAACACAGTGTAAAAAATAAATGAGCCCAACCCAAACAAAAATGCTTCTTGATAAGCTGCTGACAAAGTGGATTTGACTGGTGTTTTATTTACTTTGGAGACTGGGTTTGCAGATCATAAGACATTTGCTATGCGAGCATGTCATGTGTTGGGCATTTTACCTTTAGGAAGAAGTGCAGGAAAATAAGGTAATGGAAAGGAAAAGAACTGGAAACTACTGTAACACTCCTTTACTTAACAACGTAACCATAACAGGCTTACCCAAGGCACCAGTAACAATTTAGAAATCACTAAACTCTACTGTTCCTGGGTTTCACAGATAAACAACACTACACACAGATGGTCCAAAAATAACTCTGGCTCACACCCCATAATATGTGTCTTGAAAGGTCCTCCTTTTTGTCTCTATTTCTCTCTCCAATTAATAACCTGCCTTTAATTATTATAAATAATTCTTGCCATGAGAACCTGTTACTGAGCTGTGATTTTACTCTGCTGTGGTTCAAATGTTGATTTTACATCTTTATGGTCTCCAGAAGAATCATGGTATTTTCAGTCTCTTTGAACAAATAAGTTTCATCCCTAATTTTCAATAGTATCTAATGAAAAAAAAAACAAACCTGTTTCAACATAGGGATTGGATCTGATAAGTCAAAATACACAACAATAAATCCAAATAACAACAACAAAAACCCGCTTACAGGTAAATTTGAATATGTGTGTGTTGTGTGTGTGTGTGTGTGTGTACATATATATATTTTTTCCTTCCCAAACAAGTGGAATGGATGAAAACTGGAAATGATAAAATACTGCCAGCGGAAATGTGTGATACCTGAAATGAAAATAATTGAAGTATATTATTCACTCTTTGTGTATGGACATATATGCACAGAGGTAAGGCAGAATTTTAGTGTGGATTTTCTGATGGGAAAAGTAATGCTGTATTAAGTTATTAAATGTGGGAATACACAATCACAATGATAGTTAATGCTGCTGCAAAGTGCTCTATGGTTCGGAGCAGAAAGATTTCTGGCGGGAGTGAAATGGGTGCCATTTCAGGAAGAGACTCAGAGCTCTGTCAATATTCAAGTCCATTCCCCCCATCTAGCTCTGATCTCTCCTCCTCTCAGCAATCTGGCTCCTGGTGGGTTTGTTCTCCAGAATCTCACTGAAGCTTCAGACTTCTGCCCTAATGAAATGCTTGTCAGCTGCTGCACAGGAGATGTCCCCCCAGAATCTTGATTAACCTTTGCAGTCAATGAGCCTCTGTGATTTTTTTTCCCTTGAGAGATGAGGTTCATGGTGAGTTTGTTTATTTCTGGAGCTTATTCCTGATCTGGTGTATCCATCTATCCATATGTTTATGTATGTATGTATGTATGTATCTATCTATCTATCTATCTATCTATCTGCCTGAGTTTTCCAATAAAGGATAGAAATTTCTGCCTCATTTTAAGTGTTCATGTTCATGTATGAAATAACCCTAAACCACTTCTATCTAAAGCCTTTTTTTCTGGACGGTGGGAAAGATGCTTTGAAATATAGGTTTTGATCAATTTTATATTATCCCTTTTTCAGGTCTCTAATGTCTATTTCAAGGGATGTTTTAACACAGTAAGTTTTACAGCAGCTCATAAGTGATAATGAAGACTTTCCCAGTTCTATTCCTCCTTTGACACCTGAATTCCAAACTGAGATTTAAATATATAGTAATTATGAATGATATCACAGATGAATATTAGATTACAGTACAGAGTATATAAGACATCACAAATTCCTTTGTTAATTCTAAATTCCCAACCAAGGGAAGCTCAAAAAGGCATTAGTAGATAGTAGAAATAGAGGTTCTTTTTTTATGCTCAGTGGATTTCACATAGCCTTTTTTTTTTTTAAAGGAAAACCTAAAAAGGAGATGTCAGCATCAAATGAAATTGCTACTTTGTGTCCTATGGATTTAGATTATCTGGCACAATGGCTTTAGAAAATTTGAATATTTTTAAGGAAGAATATTCACTAGAGAATAACTTCTGATTGGTAAATAATACCAAACTTTAATCATTCTAGTGTTCCAATTTAAAAACAAGTTCAGAGATAACTCTATTCTGTTCACCAAGGAAAAACAGTAATTTTAAATAAAAAGCATACAGAAAACCTTTCATCTATAGTCTTAGATTGGCTAGGCAGTGTATGGGATGAATAGCTGACTAAAATTTCTTCAAAAGATGGCAGGAGATTTTTATATAATTCAACTGAAACATTCAATATGTGTCTATTTCGTCCAAAGCACTGATCTAGGCATTGTGAGGTTTTACAGATGAATATAACAGAAACTCCTTATTCTTAGGAAATGGATATTTTGATTTTTTTTAAAAAAAAAAGCAAATTTGGAAGCAGCCTGCATATGCAATGAAACTGTATCTTCAAATACAAGAGCTAGGTTCTCAATTCAACAAGGCAAATTAAGGTAAATATCTCTGATTGTCAAAATTATCCTTGAAACTTGTTTAAATTCAGAGGACCTGGGCTCAGGGAAGCTCAAAAGCTAAGAATTAACTACAGTGCTTTGGTTTCACTTTGCTCTGAGGCTTTCCTATCCCTGAGGATGGTGGAGGACTGGGTCTACTTTGAAATGGAAAGGAGAAGTGAGATGAGATAAAGAGATGAGGGGTGAGAAAGAGGAAGGGGAATCTGTTAAGGTGTATGGAGGGGCTAAAGGATTTATCTCTTTCTCTTATATCTTCCCCCAAAATGTGGAGTTTGAATTCTCATAAGTGAGGGCACTGTATACCTCTGTTATATCTTTGTGATAGTTCTAATGTTTGCTGAGGATGAAACCAAGTCTTAGCTTCAGGTGTTATCTTGGGAGATGTGGACTACAAGGTGGCCACACTTTTGCATTCATGATGAGAAACCCTCATGAGAAGGTAACTGGTGCTGGTTGTGGCTGGTTCTTAGTCTGAAAGGGAGAAACTCCAGGACCACAGCATATGTTTCCAGAGGTTGGAGGATATTAATTGCTTCCACCTTTTTGGTCTTTGCATCATACCCATCCCTGACTCTTATCCTCACCCTTCCAACATTGTGGATTTATTACCAAATAAAGCTTTTCTTTTGGAAGCAATGGCTAACCATATTTCATCACCACTACCATTTAACAGACCATATGATTTCTGAGGATATCATTAACCCAGGCTTCAATGCACAGAACATGCAGAGAAAGTGAAATAGCAAATGTATTTGTAAGACCTCTATTCCCCTACACAGTAATGGCTTAACACTTTGGCATTAATTCCATTTGTCAAGCTGTAAGATAAATACATGCACATCAGGCACTTTCCCAGCATTTATTCAAAGGGCAGACAGTGAAGACCACTATTTAAATGGGAAATGTGTCCATTTGTTTTTGAAAACAAAGCAGAGATTCACAATTCGCAAAGCATGTCAATCCTTTTAAAGAGACAGTGCAATTTTCAGGACAATATGACTGCAGGCGATACTTAGTCTCCCTGTAAGAATAATAATAGTATTACTAAAAAATTTTGAAATCCTAAGGCAAAGTGAACACATCAGATTGTGTGTAATCCAAAGTTAAAAGGCTAAATACCTAAAACCCCTACCAATAATATTTTTATTAGGATTTCTTGGTATCTCTATTAGGATCATCATCTAATGTATTTCCATAGTTTCTAACCCTGAGCAAACTGCATTAAGTTTTCCATCCAACGAAGCTTTTCACATGCAATGATATTCACACATGGATATATTATCACATCTTGAAAGAGATTTCCAGATTTCTCCTTATGTCTCTTGTCTAAATTGGTCTCTATTTATATTCCAATGCCAGGTTGACTCTTATCTTAAAAATGATTATGAGTTGGTTTATTATTTTTTTTCTGGTTTTCCAATTGGTCTAAAGCATTAAGTTCTGATATAGGAACTCCATCAAGTATTTTTCTACAGTTAAAAGAAAACCACAAGGAATGGATCAAAAAATAGAAACATCCAGAATGGATCAAAGAATATAGAAAACTTAAAATACTATGCCTAGATACAACTATTATGCATATAGAAGTAATGTGATTTCTTTTTCTTCGAAGGAAAACCTGTAACATCATTCAGATTGTCAGTTCCCTGCTGTAGGTTAACGGTCAAGAAAAACACATCCAGTCCAATTCTGTAGTCTCCTTTCCACCATGTTCCTTCTGACACTAACAAACCCTCATCTCTCTGCTGAAAACTCTCCAGATGACTTCTCATTTCATCCAGAGAATAATACAAAGTTGTTGTGTCCCCCATCCATCTGGCTTTAGGGCCTTTATACTTCTTATTCCTTCTGCCTAGAAAGTTCTTCCACTCCCTTATCCCCTGGTTTCCTTTGTTCTCTGTTCTCTGCTCCTATACCATCTTCTCAAGAAAGCTGTTCCTTGACAACCCGTATCTGAAAATATAGCCCCTGTCACAGCCACTACTTCCTTGCTCTCTCCTTCTCCATTCCCTAGCACTCTCCGCCCCCGCCCCCCCAGACAAATTATAACTAATTATTTACTGACTCATCTAATTTTTCACTCTTAAAACAGTATCTGGCTTAGAACAGGCATTAAATAAGTGCTTGCTAAAGAATCCTTTCTTTTTTTTTTTCTTTCCTTCTTCTTCATTCCCTTCTTCCTCCCCATACTACTCTCCTACTTTCCTTCCCTTCCCCCTTCCTCCTCCTCCTCCTCCTCCTCCTCCTCCTTCTCCTTCTTATTCTTATTCTTATTCTTATTCTTAATTCCTCTACTTCACATTCTTCTTCTGAATAAGTGTATCCTTTCATGGAAAAAAAAAACTGAGAAAACTGAATCCTAGAGAAGCTAAGTGTTTCTTCTGGTCATCATTCAAAATTGATCTGAGCTGAAATGAGAATGGAGGTAATTATTATACCCTTGTGGGTAATTTACTTATTACATCATCTCCTTAACAGAGTTTATCTGAAGCTGTAAAAAGAAAAACAAGGGTGAGTTGAACACATGGGATTCTATCTTTAAATTGTTGTTTGGCAGTTAATGAATACTATTGGGTATGTCATAAATGGAGCTACTAAATCTGGAGTGACTAAGAGAAAGAAGTATGTTTGAAAGGTACCAATTTAAATAAATAAGGCTCTAACAGTTATCCTTTCAGACCACTTTCTATATTTGGAGTTACCTTCAGCTTTATGTCTCCCTGCTTTAGGGCCCATGAGATCAAGGACTTTTTCTGTTTGTCTCTGATTCCCCAGCACTTAGAACAAATGTGCCATATAGAACATAATCAACAAATATTTATTGGGTTAAGTTGAAGTATGCATTTTCTGTCAAGCAAGCACTGAACTGATCAACATATCATCTCATTTTCCTCACAAACATCCATCAGGAAACTTCTACCATTACCCCTATTTTATAAATGAGAGATTCAGGCTAGACCCAGATACTTTGAAAAGAGAGCTTTTAAGAACTTCCAAACTCACCTTTCCTATCCTCACCAATTTTATGTATGTGCCTAATACTGCAATCAGATAAGAAAATGTCCCAACTTAATACATACAACTTAAAAAATATTGTTCATTTCCTCATAATATCTCATGGGAAATGTAGGAGCAATGGTATAGGTATCCTATGTGGTTACAAACTACAAAATAGTCTGATGATGAGATTTCTTACTTTTGTTCCCAGAGGCGAACAATCAACCTGCTTTTCATTCCCTATTTAAATACTGGTAGTCTAAAAAATGACAACCTAAGCCATATTGTTACAACTAACAAATAAACTGCTGGAACGAAAATACTCTAACATATTTAAAGCATTATGCTGTCAACTCTAGATCAGAATTTATTTCTAGTGTTGCAATACAAAAATCAATATTGGAACAAACATTTAAATTGAAAGTTAGAGGCTCCTGAGTATACACACTCTGTAAGGAATTATCATTTTAATATATGTTATGCATTTATATCTGATAAAAGTCTCATGAAAACTTTCAAATTTATAATTATATAGCACACATGAAATGCCATGGCCAATGGACTTAACTTATCAGTAGTATTATAGCACCCCAAAGCAAAACAGTGATAAAACATATCAACCAATGAATAGAGTTTTTTTAAAAAATCCAATTATTAATATCTCTGAATCCTGTCTTTGCTTCTGTAGATAGTATAAAATCATGTATCATGTCACAATAACATGAATGGAATTCTATCCTCTTCTCTATACTCTAAAGCACTGTAATTTTTATGAAATTTATTATGTTGAAACTTAATTGGGGATATTTTCATGCATATTTAAAGGAGCCTACTAAACTGTAATGGATCATCAGGGTCTCTCAAATAGTACGCATTGTACAGAAACATAATACATGTTTTTTGAAGAAAGAAAATAAAGCATGCAGGGAATACCTAAAGTGAAAAGAATACATATGTAAAGTGAAATCTGTAATGACAAGAGTTGTATGGATATTGAGGGATGCTGGTCAATCTCACTGATAACCTGAAAGACTTCCAATGGCTTCTGACTAGAAATCAGATTTGGCTGTCCAACTAGACAGCCAAAGCCTCCCTGATCCCAATGGAAGTAGTTTGATTAGCCAACCAGGTGCCAATCTAATGACTCTAACCTACTCAACCACTTTTCTGAAAGCATGATCTTGGACCCCCTGTATTGGAGTAACACAGAATATTTGTTGGACAAAACGAAACAAAACAAAAACATTGTCAGGCCCTGTTCCAGACTTGCTGAATCAGAATTGTTCTTGTGGGACAAAACAACAACAACAGTATCCAAGGTAAATCTAGGCCCTCTAGGATTGAGATTCACTATTATAGACACTGTCTTCAGTGTTCCTATTTAGGCAACTTTGAGCAAACACAAAAATAGACATACAGAAATAGATGCATTCCCTGTGGAGCTTCTCTGTGGTGCAGAAGATTAGGAGAAGATGACTGGGGGCGGGGGTGGAGGTGGGGGATGGGGTGGGAGCAGACCTAACATGCTGGTAGGTGTTGAGTTTTTAGACAGGGGTGCATATGAATTCAACCCTACTACCACCATTTTCCTTTGTGTTTTTGTACAGTGCATAAATTGCATTACTCTATGTGGTGGCTCTGGATATGCTGCCAAGAGCCAAAATATACAGTGGCCGCATTCCAAAGGGGAGAACAAATCCCAGGACTCACTATGCACCCTGAGCCCTCAACCTTAAAACAGTCTGTTTTTTTGTTTGTTTGTTTTTGTTTTTTCTTTTCCCTCACTAAAATTCTGGAAAAACAAAATAACAGCAACAACAAAATCAGTAAATTTCAGATATATAGAAGCATTTCCTGATGGAGAGGTTATTAAACACCACAGTAGGCAGGTAATAATGCCTAAATGTCTGGGATGGGGTAAATGACCTCCTTACCAAAAGCTGGGCTGGGGAGTTTGGGACAGGATAATGTCTTAAATTCCCTTGTAGCCACAGGCATCCACAATTTTATTACCTAAGGATGCAGAAACATTTTGGCACATGCTGGGCATAGGCAGTTCCACTATAGCCTAAGTGGCCTTTAAGATGCAGAAACCTTTTTAAAATCCTATTCTATGAACATTTAATATTTGAAATTATTTGAGATGAAAGCATAATACCCAATTGTTACAGCTTCATGAGTGACTTTCTTACTTGCCTAATTATGGCAAGCAATGCTGTCAACAGTAAAACATTTTCAAGAGATTAACTTTGCACAATAAGAGCTTTCCGTGCCAGCCAGAAAATCCTTTAAAGTGTTTCACGTATTTTGCAACACTGAGTGGCCAGCAACTCATTTTAATATTTACAGACAAAATGATATTTGGATAAAGTAAAGGTCAGATTCAAAAAGAACAAAACAAGGTAGAATGACATTCTAAATGAAGTTCCAGGTTGTGGGTCTCAACTTGACAGCCAATATGTAGTGAGGCAAAAATAGAAATAGATTTCACTATGTCCTCTCATTGTTAAGTATCACCAAAACTTAGACTATTTCTAAGATCACTTTAAATGCCTTGAGAAATCCTTTGAATACACTGAGAAATGCCACAGTTTTTATTCTAATAATGTTTGTTTCAAGCATGCATATGTCCTTTCTGCTTTAGTTAATTCCACATTTGGTACCAGACCCTTACGTAGTGCATAGTGATGATTTGTAATTAGAATCCCTTGTTCTAAGCATAAGAATGTTAGTCCCACTAATGATGAGAAACATGACAAAGGAACACGAAAGACTGGTCTGACTCTCCACATAGGTGGTAGGATTTCAAATCTTGCTGATTATGGAATACCCAGAAATGCATTCTGAAACTATGGTTGTTGCCAAGTTATACTCTCAGTGATTTTAATTTGGTAGTTTTTTATAGTATCCCAAGGGAATTAAGTAATTCTTATATAGCACCTCAAGGGAATTCCAATCAGTCATGTTTAGGAATCCCTAATACATGCGATGACTTATACATTATAAATAAAGGACTCCTGAAGGTCTTTGTCTGTCTGACATAGCTTTAACAACCGACTCACTAAATATGGAATTCCATCAACAGAAAATTATAACCTTTCATTCTATAGTTAGAAATGCAAATGGTATTAGACATTAATTAACATAATTCACAATGATCACTGACAACATTTTTCAAGGTCTATTTGAACCAGGTCCTTCTAGACCATGGAGTAGTAACAGGTATGAGGGGATCTTTGTAAGACTAGCAGAGAATGACAGTATAGAATGGTGACTAAACATTGTTCAAATCCATAATCAGTTATATCAGTCATAATCATAATCAAAATCATTATCAGTCATAATCAGGGTTTGCACCAAACTTTCCCTACTCTTGACCCATGGGACTTTGAGCAATTTACTTAACCTCTTTGAACCTCTTCTGTAAATAAATAAATAAATATATGTATATATACCCAACCACTTCTCTGAAAGCATGATCTTGGACCCCCTGCATTAGAGTGACACAGAATATTTGTTGGACAAAACAAAACAAAACAAAAACATTGTCAGGCCCTGTTCCAGACTTGCTGAATCAGAATTGTTCTTGTGGGACAAAACAAAAAAATAATTAACATATACTTTTTCTGATCTACTAAGTCAATCGCCTTCTACTTCCTGCTTTTCAATAATACAATTAGAAATACCCATATTGTGTGTGTGTGTGTGTGTGTGTGTGTTTTAGATTTATTTATTTGTTGGGGGTGGGCATGGAAGGGGAGGGCAGAGAGTGAGGAGAGAGGGGATCCCAAGCAGACTCCTCACGGAACTTGATCCCAAGACCCTGAGATTGTGACCTGAGCCAAAATCATAACTGACTGAGCTACCCAGGTATCTCCCTGAATTGTGATTTTTTTTTTAAAGATTTTATTTATTTATTTGACAGAGATCATAAGCAGGCAGAGAGACGAGGAAGCAGGCTCTCTGCTGAGCAGAGAGCCCAATGTGGGGCTCGATCCCAGGACCCTGGGATCATGACCTGAGCCGAAGGTGGAGGCTTAACCCACTGAGCCACCCAGGTGCCCCGAATTGTGATTTTTTAATATGTTTCAGAAGGAAGAAAAGTAAACAAGTATGTTTGTGTCACTCAAGCCACTAATAGCTGTAGTAGTTAATAACCCCTCAAAACTTAATAGCATAAGTTATGTTTGTAAGTTTGTTTCTCTCCAACATAAATTACAACTGATGTTATCTCGTATTTGCTCCTGAGGGAAGTTCTGCTCAGGTACTATTCAGGGAACTAGGATCTATCTTTAGTATATGGATAGGTGCTAATTTCCAGCTAGCTGATGGGAAAAGAGACAGAAGGTAGTACGGTGAAGAGGTTTTTATGTGTGAAGCCTAAGTGGCATATGTCTCTTTCAGCCACATTCCATTTGCTAGAACTCAGTCAAATAGCTATAACTAATACCAAAAGAGGGTTACAATTATAGTCTAGTGTGTGCCTAGGCATAAATAGAAATTTCTGTAGCTGGTACATTGCTATTGAAGAAAAGTCTAATTGTTCCAGTCACCATAATTTGACATAATTGGCTAAGGGGTTACATCACAGTAGCATTACAGTAAATTAGGTAATATTGCATCAAATTGAAAACACACCCCTGGCTATGACTTTGAAAAGGAAATGTCACCTCTATTTCATTCTTTGCTGCAGTGTTCAATTTATCAGATTTATCCAGAAAAACTAAATTCACTGGATTACCATAAAAACTGTGGCGATGATGTTGATGGTGATGATGATGATAGTGACAATAGTAGATGATATTTATTGTGTCTAAATCAGTATCTGACACTATGCTGCACTCTTCATGAGCTGTTTCTACTGCAGTTTATACAATAAAACGTGAGATGGTAATATTTTTAACTCCATTTCACAGATGAGCCCACAGAACCTTAGAATTTGATCATAGTCCTATGGTTAGGATATACTGGTTTCAAGCCAAGGCCCATGTTATTCAAAAAGATAGTGGTCTTCCCACTATACCACGCTCTTCTGCATTATGCCACAGAAACTTAAGCAGAACCTTATAGAAATGGTCAAGGTATGATGGGTCCTTCTAATTCCCCATCATTAATATGCCTTCTCTAACTCAATAAAAAATCTGGGTTTGAGTTACAAGAAGCCAGTGAATAGTTCCAGTATTTCTGAATTTCTCTTTTCATAAAAATCCCGAGTATTTGTTCTTTATGGCCAAACTGCTAAAATTCATAAGTGGCATAAATAATTTGACAATAGCAAGCCTGTTGTGTTTAATGCATGTTCGGTGCTATAATTCAGCCTCAAAAATTGTCCTCTCCGGTAAAGCTGCCAAGCCAAAACAATGAAGGGTTTTAGCTACAAAGTGAAGTTTTCTGGAATTATAATATTCCTTTTGACCTTTGGGATGACTAAATGCTATTTAATTTCCTCCCTTTATTCACTACAGTGAAAAAGACTTGGAACATGATGGAGCAAAGGTAGCATTTACTTTCAAAGCCATAGCCAGACATTAGTACACCCAGGAGAGGGGGAAATGCTTATAAGTTGGTGGTAGAAAACCTTATTTACTGTAATGTTACAAATGTCCTTCTCGTTGGTATTGCAAAAACTATGATGTAACACTGAAGTCAATTATTTCAAATTACAGTGACTGGAACAATTACACTTTTTATCCCATAGCAATATACTAACAATTTAACCTGAACTGAAATGGAACTAGTTTATAACTGGCTAAATGTAGCTGTATAAGAGCAGCATGGTGGCTCCTTTTTTAAGAGGCTTAGCTTTTAGGTACTGTTACTAAAAATTATGGGAGAAACATGGTAACTATCAAATTTCACAATCAACCCTGGCTTTAAACCAGTTAAAGTAGGAATGTTGAGTAGTTAGGTTCTGTTTCCTTCTTTCACCATTTCATCGAGCTGCTAAATAAAAGAAACTGTAGTCAGGACCTTTGTGTTCCATTCCCTCTCCTGACTGATTCAATAGCATTTGATTAGACATGAAGATTTTTAGCTTCCTTACTATACATAGCCCCAGCATGATCAATACTGAAATGCATCTCCAATCTGGGCTACTTTACATCCTATTTGCCTAAAGAGTTTAGATAATGAAATTCACCAGCAGCAAAATCCATAAATGAGTTACTGACAAAGAGGTATGTCACCCAGAGATGTAGATTCTAAGGACAGGGAATACCTGAAGCTGACTGATAAGGTTTTAAAACCCCATGTCTGTTATCAGCAACGCAGCCAGCCCTTGGCAAAACCAAGGAACCAGAGCTATCCTCAGCGTCCTCCTAGGCTGTTCACGCTATATTTTTGGTGGCATCTGGCAGGCCCTTCTCTTCCATTCCCTTATTACGCAGCCCCTACACTCCCCGCCCCAAACCTTGTTCTCAACGGTTGTTTTCTAATTCTTCATTTACACTAAGCGCACAAATGATAGATTAACACTGTCAGTGTTATTACACTTAAGAAGAGATGTTGCATTTTCCTAAGAAACCAGTCTAGGTGAAGAAAAAATATTGGAATTGCATTCAAAACCAAAGGGCTCGAGAATCATATGGGATCTTGGCACCTATAAAACTCATACAATGAAGTAAGTCCCTTCTTCTGCTTATGGGTAAAATAAATGCAGGTATACGATGACATTTAAAATACATGAAGCCAGGACTAGAGGACTTATTTAAGCCAGTGTTTCCCTTTTAAAAATGAAATATATGAAATAACTGTATCAGGTTAGCAACAGTGAAGGTGCTTGCTCAGTAAGCCAAGAAACATTAGGAAGTCATACAAACCCTTGGTCCTCAATCACATAGGATGGAATTGCTAGTGAGGAGACCTTAGAATTTGTATTTAGACAAGTATCCCCAGGTGGTCTTACGACTAGCACAGTGGTTATAGATTCTGGAGTCGATCTGCCTGGGTTCCTGTACTCAGCTCAACCATTTGTCATGCACAAATTATTTAGATCTGTGCTTCAGTTTCCTCATTGGCAGAATGGGGATATTAATGGAATCGACCTCCTAGGGCTGTTATGCAGGTTAAATGAGTTAACAATTGTAATACACTTAGAATAGTGCCTGCCACTATACAGGAGTTTGCTAAATAATAACTAAATATATTCAACTTTAAGAAACACAGATCTAAATGCTAATGACTTTAAAATCATTGTCACAATTTCAGACAATCCGTCTGAAAGTAAAGGTTTCCAAACTGATGCTGATGATCATGCCAGATTAATGAAAATCAAATCATTATTTATAATTAATATTGCATTACATGTGGCTAAGTAGAAGGTACTTAATCTGTGTAGACTGCCTTAAAAGGGAGGAGGAAGAATACAGACTTGAGTTAGAGGTGTGATCCTGGTTTTGTTGTAGCTTCTTTGTCTAGGAATCAACTTATCCAGAAATATATCAAGTAGGGAGAAATACTTGCAAAATATATATATATAATGCAGGTAGTTTGAAACATTCATGAGAGCATAATTAAGCCAGTGGGGTGAAATAAATACCCCAATGTCCAAAGAAACTAACTGTGTAGTGCATACTGAGAGAGGAGGTTTTACAAATGAAATGTCCATCAAATGTGTTATATCATGTTCAAACATGGCTGGCATGATATATGTAAGAGTCATCCATGGAAACCTTATGCAATGAAGTAAAAAGAGAGTAGTTTGATTTTCTTTGAAGTGTTTTCTTATAACAAGAGATAAAAGCAGACATCTATTTCCTTTGATGTTTTTATCCTAAATTTTGTGTTTGATTTTTCCTATCGACATTATAGATTTTTTTTTCTTTTCAATTCACTAGGACCATATCCATATTTTCAAAGAAGCAAAAAGTTATGGGAATGGCAAGTCTCTTGTAGGCATCAACAACGAGTAGATGTCTCCTGGCAGGGTTGTGATTTCACTTATACTTTTCTAAGTTTTAACACATTATGCAAACAAACGTATCCACCTTAAACCAAATGTTCTGTACTTCTGTACTTTGTATGCTGTTTACTTCTCAGAAAAGAAAAGGGTGCTAAACCTCAGATAAGCAAGGCACACATCTATGAACCACAGTGATATCATTCAATGCCACGTTTATACCTAGTTAGAAATAAGTGAACATCTGCTGATTAAAAAATAGAACTGTAATAGTGGCCAGCAGGGAATAAAACACTTTATTGAGCTTTGTTATGTGGATGGAAATGTGCTTTGTAGAAAGTGCTTTATTTGCAAATAAAACAACTAATTGCTGGAGCTAGAAATACATGCACAATGTAGAATCTGAACTAATTTTGAGAAACTATTTGTTTTAATGCAAGCATCAGCTGATGCTTCTGCCTTCCCTCAAATTTATATTGATCACTTTCACAAGTTTAATTTTTGACTATTGGGAGAAAGTCTTGCATTGCTCACAAAAATACTGCTAACTGGGTATTAATTCATACTCTATCCAGTGTTATAATTCCTACAGCCTTTTCCTCAAGTTTTTCCAAAGTCTTTGATCTTTTTCATTCATTTATTCAGCAAATAACCAAGATCCTAGTATATCTGGTCCATTACCTAATCTACCCCACCTTCTTTTTTTAATGGCGTATTGAAGGAAAACTTGGAACACATCATAAACATAAGATATTTGGTTGCTTTATTTTTATTCTCAGTTTGCCTCCCCATCCCATCTGGATATGGGGTTCATAGGTCACCCAGTCTCCCCGAATTCCAAATTTCCTTTTTCAGGCTGATCCTACTAAAGATTCATGAAGACTTTTATAGTTTGAGTATGGCCTTTCTTAAAAATACTGCCTGGTTGAAAAAAAACTGAAAAATAAACATATGAGATTCTTCCCCAACACTTCTAAATATTTCTTCTTTCACTATTATTTGTTCTCCTACCTCATAAAGAGTGATATTGCACAAGAGTCTGTTCTCAGATCATTTTTTTTCACAAAATCTCATGTTGGTGTTATCAAAAATCCTTTTTCTCTCTTAAAATTAGCACTACTCTAACTTTTATCACTATCTCTTCTTCTCAATTTTATAGTTTTATTATGTAGTGTGCATCCCTAGACAACATAGTTGAGTCTAGCTCAATTTTTTCCTTAAAGTTGATGCATCTTATAAGCTTCTTTTAAATTATAACTTTCCCCATCCTTCCTTTTCCCTTTTTTTTTTTTTCTTACATATTTGTTAAAAGTCCTGAGCTATTTAAAATGAAGATGCTCTTAGTCTGGATTTTGCTGCTTGTATAAACATAGTGCAGTTGAACATTTGTGATCCTCTGTCCTTTGTACTTCCTGCAAATTGGCAGCTGGATCCAGAGGCTTCATCAGACTCAGATTTGATCCTTATCAAGATCAGTGGTAGTTCTGTGTTCTTAGGAGGCACATTATGTATGATTGGGTCTCTTTTTGTGATACCAATAATTATTTATACTTAGTGCTATGCATTCATTAGAGATTGCAAAATGGTGATATCTTAATCTTATAAGTTCATTTTTTATCAGAAATACTTTTATTAAGAAACACTTCTCATCTACTATTTGGTTACCCAATGGTATGATTCAGACAGGAAAGCTAGGATGCCTGCTTTACCAATATGCTAGTTTTGAAGATAACAAATTATGTCCCAATCATATTCCAAACATAACACATTAGTTTTTTTTTTTTCTTTTTTTAAAATAATATAATGGTTTAGCCACTTTGGAAAACGGGTTTGGCAATTTCTTATAAAGTCAAGCATACACTTACAACATAACCTAGCAATTCTACTGCTAGGTATTTAACAAAAACTTCTGTGCACACTAAAACTTGTAAATGAGTACTTACAATGGTTTTCTTCATAATAACTCAAACTGAAAATAACCCAAATGTCCTATAACTGGTGAACAGAAAAACACACTATGGTATATCCATATAATCCTACTTAGCAATGAAAAGAGAGATTCCTCATACGTACAATGTGGATCAATCTCAAATGAACTGTGCTATGTGAAGGAATCTAGACTCAAATGACTACATACTGTATGATTTCATTTACATGACATTCTAGAAAAGTCAAAACAATAGGGATTGAAAACAAGTAAGAGATTGCCGGGGTTGAGTGCAAGGAAGAGCATCAACAAGCAAATATTTTGGGTTGATGGAACTGTTCTATATCTTGATGATGATAGTGCTGGCATGACTCTATGCATTTGTCAAAACTGTGTACCCAAAAGAGTGAATTTTGTTGTATATAGATTTAAAATAAATAAATATAAAGATGAAAAAGAGGAGTTATTGGTGGGTCAATAATTCTCTTTGAGGAGGGCAATGTATATAGAGACCAGGAATATTCACAGGGGTATGGCTGTAGACGTCTGTATAAGGAGGGCAGTATGTGTATAGAGAGATGGCTCTCGATTCTCTACTACTTTTGGAGTACAAAAGAGTGGGGCTAATTGATTGAAAAATACCATTTGCAACTCATGGATTTAAATAATATTTGTTATATTTTGATCTATTGTAATTATTATTTCCATGAAGTTTAAATAGACCCATCTTTAGACAATGACTGTTCAGACTGGCTACGGTGTTATTTCAACATGACCCCAATGGAGCCTTGCATAGGTTCCTTGATATCTGGAATCACAAAATATCCCAGGCTTAACTTGTGTATTTCTTGCCCCAGACCTAAAATGAGCTCTGTAAGAAGTTTAATTCAGTGGGAAATGCTATCTAAAGATTATAATCTGCTTACTGTATTTTGGAGATCAGGAGATACTTTGTCACCTAATTTTATGGTAAATATTGTCCAGGGATTTGGGGTTTTGCTTTCAACATGCTTTTTCTGTTTTTATGTGGTGATTCTTGAGATTTAAAACCTCTCCTATTTCTGCTGGCAATGTATCTCCAGAATCCTTAGAGGATACCTCTTTTAAAATCAAAATATATTTTACCAATAGCAAATTACTAATGAATTGAATGTGGGGTATGAAGGAAAGAAATTAATCCAATTTAAGTATGAGGTTTCTGACATGGGTAGCTGAGTTAATGTAGAAGTATTTTCTCTAACAGGAAAAGCTAGGAGAGATATAGGTTGGGTGACAGAGAAGATACATGAGAACAAATTCAGATTTCTCATTTAAATATATTGATTTAAAAAATGCTGTCAGACATGACGAATAAATAAAATCTTTAAAAAGAAAGGCAGACTGACAGAAAGGAAGAGAGAGAGAGAGAGAAAGAAAGAATAAAAATCTTGTCAGACATGTAGATCAGAGTTCTTGGTTAAATGAGTCTAGAGCTTAAATAAAAGTTGGAGGCTGGGGATATGGATATCGGGAATCATCACCACATGCATAATATTGAAAGTCATGAGACTAGATGAAAATGTAGCCAGAGAAAAGACAGTGAGACAGGACAGAGATTTAGGGAACTCAGAGGAAAAGCCAAAGAGGCTGAGAAAGAGCTCTAGCTGAGGTATGAGGAAAACCACATAAATAGTCATGCCAAGGGACAAGATTCCTGGCCGATAATTTCATGTGATTACTACTAGTGGAGTAATAAAGATAATGTTTTTGATTTTCCAAGATATCCTCTTTCCCTTACTGTATGATTGAAATGTAGTGCTAACATATAGCATCTTAACAATGCTTTAGGGTTTGTTTCTTGATATATAATTGTTATCATATCATCACTTAACTCAAAAATCTATTACTTCCCAAGGCCTGTTATCTAAAGTCCAGATATTTTAGACAGTCTTTAAGGACTGGAAACCAAACCTACCCTCCCATTTCATCCTGCTTATTTCTGCTCCACAGCTCACAACATTAATCTTTCTAATTCTTGGTTCTCTTTATATGCTTTATGTTCTACTATCCATGGACTTCCACTGACATGATTCCACTCACCTAGAGTCCCCCAACTCTCACATGTCTAAATCAGACACATCACTAAAGATGTCACAGGAAAGGCTCCAGCCACTGAGAATCTTGGTTTTATGATCATTCTGCATCAAATGCCCTGACTTAAGGAGGTGAGTCAGGACAAAAGAACTACTAATATTCCAAATAGGAAATCCTTGTAAAAATTCTCTAAGAAAAAAATCACAAGAAAATGTGATAAGAAAATGTGGTAAGAAAAAACCACATTTCTCTTGGAGTCTGGCAGAGCCTTTAACAACTGATCATTAGAATAGTAACAAAAAAGCTGGTATATCAGAGACAAATAACACATGGACCAAAGAAGCTTAAGTTTCAGGATTAAGTACTTATACAAGTCTCTCAAACTCTCTACTTGATTTTCTATTTACAGTGTTGTTTTATTTATCTGTTTGTGAAGGAGAGCCCTGGACACTTGGGGACTCATATAATATTCACCATTGTTTATTACACTGTAAAGGAAATAAGAATGACAATATTGTGGATTTAGTAACTGACAACTTAACTATACCATGACCAAGTTATTCAACTTCCCTCTGCCTGGTTTGCTTATCTGTAAAATAGGGTAACATCACTTTGTCTACGTATATTAAAGAATTTTGGTGAGGATCAGACAAGAGCCATTAATCATGTAACAGATGCTTTTCAAAAACCTACAATATGCCAGGTTCAGTGCTAGTTTTGTGGGACTTACTAGTGAATAAAGACATGATCCATGTTCTTGTGCTACTAATAGGTTAGTATGACACAGATATTCATAAAAGAGCATCAAATAAATGTAATATATGTAAAAGCATTTATAGACTCTAAAGTGATAACTAATGACAGAAATATTTAATAAAAATCTTTCCAATGTCTATGTTGCTCCTATAGATCTGTTTTTAATCATCAGTATATCCAGATGTGATTAATTCCTTGGAGGGCGAAAAACCACCATCTCAAGGTATCTCAAACCCAAAATTAATTGGCACAAGCAAGTTAATTAAATAATGAGTATTAGAATATATAATGGCTGTGGAGCCCAATATTAAAATAGCTGGTCAGCATGTTCTTTCCCAAGAGAGAGACCTACTTAAATAAAGATCAGAAATTTGCTCAGTGAATATGTAAAATGATAACAAGGCAAGAACTGTGAAGCTAAATCTACCTAGGCTAACAACAGTAGGGCCATCTAAACTCAGTGTCCTCCTTCTAAGTAATCCTGGAAGCACATGCCATGCAAATGTGTTCTCTGAATAGACACAGACCCTGCCCCACTTCTCTCCAGTATCTCTTTCTCATGAAATACTACAAAATGTTCAGTTTTAAGAAGTATTTCATTACAGGGATGCCTGGGTGGCTCAGTGGGTTAAAGCCTCTGCCTTTGGCTTGGGTCGTGATCTCAGGGCCCTGGGATCGAGTCCTGCATCAGGCTCTCTGCTCAGCAGGGAGCCTGCTTCCCCCTCTCTCTCTGCCTGCCTCTCTGCCTACTTGTGATCTCTGTCAAATAAATAAATAAATAAAATCTTAAAAAAAAAGAACTATTTCATTATATGGTGGTTAAAAACATGAACTCTAAATCACACACACTTAGTGATGAATAATCTCAATTCTTCAGGACTTTCATAAAACTCCACACAAATTTACATAACACAATATAAGACACTATGAATCGGGGAAAAGAGCTTCACTTTTGGAGCAAGAGAGACTTATATTTGAATATCCTTTCAAATATCTATAACCTATGTGACATTACTTAAGCAAATTATTTCTCCTTACCTCAGTTCCTTCTCTGTTAAGCATAATAATTGTCTCCTAATAGTTAGAGATTCAACAAGGGAATTCATTTAAGGCACATAGAACGTGCCTTCCATATAGTAAACACTCAATAAAAATTCACTCCTGCTGTGAACACTACAATCACTAGCACTACTACTACCATTACTACTATACCACCAATGCTATAACTTGTAATATTACCATGGTTGCTTCTGCTGTTACTATTCTAGAGCTCATTTACCTCAAAATCATTTCCAGTGTTTTAGGAAACTTTCACTTCATTTTTTTTAAGACTTTATTTATTTGAGAGAGAGAGAGAGTAGAAGTCAGGAGAGGGGCAAAGGGAGGAGCGGAACCTCTGCTGAGCAGGGAGCTGGACTTGGGTCTCAATCCCATAATATCCTGCCCTGAGCTAAAGGCAGATGCTTAACTGAATGAGCCACCCAGGCGCCCCCACTGCATTCTTTATGAAATCATTGAGGAGGGTGTGGCTCTGTTGACCCCAGATACTACCAAGTAGCATAGAACTGTTGGCTTCATCATTGTTAGATTGTTACAGAATTCTCTTTTTCTTTTTTTTAAAGATTTATTTATTTAATTAGGGGTGGGGCAGAGGGAGAGAGAGATTCTCAAGCTGACTCTGCTGAGTGTAGAGACTCATGTGAAGCTGGATCTTATGACCCTGAGATCATGACCCGAAAGTCAGGAGATGGACACTTAACTGATTGAGCCATGCAGGTGCCCACTATGCAATTCTTGAAGTATGCTAATTACCCCTGTCTCTGGTCCCCTCCTGGAATTGAAGGAACTTGATCAAGAGGATAGCCCAGAAGATCAGCTGTGCCGTCTTATCAAGTGGGGAGCAGGGGAGGCTCAACTGAGTAGCAGGTGAAGTCATCCTGACTACAGCCCACTCCAGACTTACCCCCTGGCCAAACCCACTGCTCCGTTTCCCTTTCATCCTGACATTGGCTATCACAAGAACACAGATTGTTTCTATCAGATAAATCCACATGTGGGAGGATGACAGAAACATGTCCTATTGCTCACAAAATGGCCAAAGGAAGGGGGGAAAATGGAAAAAAGTCAAGGTTTCTTCAGCTAACCTCTAACAAGGGAGGACAGTTGCTGAAGAGAAAACCCTGGATAGAGCAAGTACTACAACAAAGGCTAAGAATAAGAAGACAGGAAGGTGGACTGAGAATGGAGGAGGGTATACAAGCATGTGTATGTGTATATGTTCCAGCCAAGGAAATAAGGAGACGAATGTTGACTTTATTCAGTATTAATAACGGGAGAGAGTTGTTTGACATGGCAACAACTACTTAATGCCCTGCAGAATCCTGAATGTACGCCATCCATCTCCTCTGACAAGGGGATTATTCCAATCTCTGTGCTGGAGTGAAGAAAAAGAACACAAAATGTTGTTTTCTATGAACTAGTTTTTTTTTTTTTTTTTTAAATCTCCTTGATAAATCTTCTGCATTTTGGTTCTTTCTGTTCCAATTAAAATAGTTGCTGAAGTTCAATTCGTGGGTATAATAACTAGGATTTCTTTCAGAGCTCCATTCCTAATTAAAAGCAGCATTTACAGAGAAAGGGTTTTACATACTTATGTATTACCTTATTCAATCCAAGCAAATTGCTTCCCTATGTAAACTCCTGAATAGTTTCATTTCTTCAAACACTGAAAGCCATTCTAATGTAGATTTTGCATTAATTTGGGGAAAGAAAATGGAGCATAGTCTAAGTGGAGTTACTATTTCTAAAATTAATTCTTGACTTTTTAAATTGATATAAACACACATGTATATAAATGTGTATGTGTGTGTATTTCTAGCTCCACAAGCCAAGTCAAGTCTGAACATTTTGATTATTCAGGAAATTTATGCAAACAATTTTCTTTTTAAATATTTTTCTTTCTGAGAAATAGGGATAGAACTGGGAAGCAAATATGGTATAATGATAACAGTACCCACTTGCATAGTTATATACAAGGTTATTTATACACACTAATTCTGACACTATTATTTATTATTTTTCCCATTGTACAGATAAGGAAGTTGCAGCAGAGAAGGCTAAGTAACTTGCTTAGAGTCACTAACTTACATGGGAAAAGGTGGGATTCAAACCCAGGTAGCTGGGCCCCTCATTTTGCTTTCCTAACTCATCCTCCTTCACAGTACAGGGATGGTCTAATGGAGAGGTTGTTGGTAGAGACAGACAAATCAGGGCTCAGTTTCTAACATTGCCCCTTTCTGGCTGTTTAATGTGGGACCAAACTGTTGGCCTCTCTGCTTTGAGGTTGTTGTGGGTTTTTTTTTTGTTGTTGTTTTTTGTTTGTTTTTTCTCTCTCTCATAAAATGGGGCAATTAGACCTGCAAATATGGGTCTAGGATGGAGGTCAAATTTAAGTTAATCTCTGTGAAAGATTCTTTCTTCCCTTTCTTACTCAGTTTGGCTCTAGAGATTTAATTAAACTCCATTTATAATTTTCACTCTCTCTTCCTCCTCTGTGCATTCTCAGGCTAGTTGATGACTCATAGTGACCATGAGTGTAATGAACATTTTAACAGTCAGACTTGTTTCTGTATATCACGTGGGGCCCAGTCCACTCATGTGTCTTATTGCAGTGAACCTGCCTGAGACCTTCACAGCTAGAATTTCTCATGGAATTGGTTCAGAAAATAAGTATATACTTTAATGGATATTATCATATTTGCTTTGTTTGCTTAAAACTATATATTGGCGCTAGAGTTTTTAGGAGATTCTGCAGTTATATCTAACTGGGAGTTGACAGTATTGAATACCAGCCCAGACTGCTGTTCAGAGATGATCCCAAGGTGCCCTTTGATTCTGGAGGTGGGAAGAGAGTCATTCCACAATTGTTCCTACAGGTCTGATTCTTGGCATTCCTCTCCTGTCTTCCCATTGCATACCGTCAGTGATAATGGATGAGTGAGGCCTTTATAAAATGATTTTACCCTCTCTGATCTGCAAGGCTTACAGGGGGATCTAGAAACCAGCATTTCCGTCAATTACTAATATAAACCATCAGTCTAGTAAGCAGATTGTACAAATTCAATACATATATTCTGACAATGCTTGATAAAAGTGTCATAAATGGGGTTTTGCTGATGAATTTAAGTAAAATAGATTTAAAGGAAGATATGGTGTGTCCCTCTAACCCTGACCAATGTCACAATAATAGAAAGCTTCAGAAATAACAGGTATGTCTAAATTATGTTATTGGAGATGGGAACAATTAAATGTGGCTCTAAGAACACAAATGAGATAACTGAAATACATAGTTAAATAAATCACTTTCAGAAAGGTAAAGATAGAAATTTAAGCTTAATGTTTTTAAAGGATAACACTCCTAGAAGAAAACAAAAGTCCCAAGTTAGTTTCTAAAGGACCATGAAAATTAGATGACTTCAAACACTCGTTCCCCCAATATCTACTCATGCCTCTGTGATCACAACTAGTAAGACCTTTCTTTTCTTTTCTTTTTTTTTAAAGATTTTATTTATGTATTTGACAGAGAGAGAAATCACAAGTAAGCAGGGAGGCATGCAGAGAGAGAGGAGGAAGCAGGCGCCCCGCTCAGCAGAGAGCCCGATGTGGGGCTCGATCCCAGGACCCTGAGATCATGACCTGAGCTGAAGGCAGAGGCTTTAACCCACTGAGCCACCCAGGCACCCCTAGAAACACCTTTCTTGGCTTATAACTTGAGTATAACAATTACATTGTTAAGAGTGATTGTCCATTATATCTTACTAGTTTGCAGTTGAGATTCTTTTAAATATCCCAAAATTGGCAAATGGAATTATTTCACAGACGCCCTTCAACTTCAAAAACCTATTTCAACTCTAAAAAATAAGCCCTTTCTTTCATTTTTGGAATATTAACACTCCTCGATAGTTATGTACAGGGGATTTGTTCTTCACATATCAATCAACAACATTGTGAGCAATCTCATAGAGGCTCCTATTTGCAAACCACTGGTTCACTTTCAACGTTATCATCACCATTTGTGTCTGTGCAAAAATATCTGTGGAATCATTTGAACACTTTATTCTATTTGGCCCTTAAAAGTATAACACAATAGGTCTCATAAATTTGGTACAATGAAGAGAAACATAGCAATCATTAGTTATGCTAAGAGTATAGTTAGCTGGTCAACTGTGCACAATTGTGACAGGAAAGAACCAAATAAAAATAAAAGCTCACTTATGAGATACTGGATATGCATCATCATGGACTCTCTCTAAAGGGTAAGGTGCAATTAAACATTATAAAACTTTCTTTAGTTCTCAGGTTATAGAGATCTCCTTTATATTTTATGAATCTATTGTTAGCACATTGAGTTCGGGACTCATTTTCCTAGAGGCATCATGGATGTTTATAGCTGGCATATAACCACTAGCCCACAGTATCCTTCCTTATGTTTATGCCTCCCATCCCTTCAGCTGTTAAGGCCCCTTTGCCCAGCTGTATATCCTAAGCCAGCCTTGCATTGGGGTCAGTCTTCTAAGAGCAGGATTTTGTGAGACTTCTTACTTAAAAAATCAATTTCAGAATCTTAACATTGCTTGTATGAAATGTGGTTTCCTGATGAACTGCTTCAGTATTTGGTATTATAGTGAAGAGTGGTTCCCAGACTTATTGTGCTGTGTTCCCCCTCATAGTTGTCTGAACTATACTAGGGTCAGAAAACTCTATGACAGTCCAGGTTGCAAATATTTTCATTTTTCTGGGCCACAGGATTTCTACTGCAACCATGCAACTCAACTCTGTGGTTGGAGCATAAAGGCAGCCAGAGACAGGATGGAAGTGAATACATGTACTGTGCTCCAGTAAAAATGTATTTATAAAACAGGTAGCCAATGGTGGGTAGAATCTGGCCCATATGTTGTAGTTTGCAGAACCCTGTAAATAGTAATGCTTTTTAACTTTCAGTCTCTTCTCCTTTGAAAGTTTTGAGAGACATATTCTGTGAAAGCCTAGCCTCTCCTGAGTACCAGATGTCTCAGCCTGTCATACTTGTTTCTGCTGGTGGTAAAATTGCAATGTTTGTGCCAGGTATACAATGAATGAAAGAAATGTATCTGGGAGTGAGCAAGGTGAAGTCCTTTAGTAAATGTAATGACAATAGTAACAATGGTGGCAGCAAGTGTTTCTTATGCACCATATACCCCCAAATTTGCTAAACAGCTTCCATCACTTCTGTCATTTAACCTGCCCAATATTCTTTAGAAATAGATATTATTAAAGCCTCACTTTATACATGAGGCACCTGAGGCCTTCTAAAAATTACAGTTGGAAATATAGTCCGAGGTGGGAATAGATTCCATGCCTCAGGGGCCCCAACCAGACTGCAATCCAGTTTTTCCTGGCCCCTTTTCATAATGCTTTTGCCACAATGGTTCCACTTCAATTAACACTCACAATTCTAACAATGATGCTTCAGATGTGGGTTTTCATTTGATTCTTATAGAAATCCATGTGTGGGGGCACTTGGGTGGTTCAGTCAGCTGGGCAACAAACTCTTGGTTTTGGCTCAGGTCATGATCTCAAAATCCTGAGTTCGAGCCCAGTGTTGGACTGTGTGCTGAGGGGAAACCCACCTGGACTTTCTCTCTCCCTTTCCTTCTGCCCATCCCTGCTGTACTTTTTCTCTCTCTCAAATAAATAAATAAATCTTAAAAAATAAAAAAAGAAATTTACATGTGAACAACAGGAGAAAATTCATGACCTTTGACTTGAGATGAGGAATGAGAATTTTGAAATGTTTAGTGTCTTATTTAAGGCCCAAGAGCCAGTAAGTAGCAAAGCCAAAAGAGAAAACTAAGACTTTTGACTTCCAAATCAATGCTTTTCTCAACCATACCCTACTGGATTGTCACCAATCTCCAACTTCTGATCTCAACTTAAGTTTAAATCTCCCTTTCTTGCTACCACATCTAGGTACTGGAGAGAGAGCATCATGCTAAGGAGAAGATGTATTATTTAAATCTTGCTCCCTTGTATTCAACCTGGCTATGCATTCTCATCTATGTCTACATATAGAGACTATAAGATAGCTCCAAAGTTTATGAGTTCTACAAACTCTATGTTCTATATAATAGTTCTACATAATAGTTCTACAAAATCTATGAGTTCTACAACCAAGGAGAGTGTGTCTTGAGTCATAGCCACAGTTCTGTTTTGAAGCCAAATGGCCAGCCCTCTGTCCACGCTTTGCTTCTGAGAATGGGAAACTATTGGGTTCATCACTGAATATACTGAGGCATAGAGCATGATTGTGGTTTAATGCCAAGTAAATTATGAGCTCTCAAAGAGCGATACTATTGTAGTGTGATTATATGGCTCTGTGAATGTAAAATTGGGATTTGTGTGAAAGAAAGGAGAAGGTACAAGGCAATGCATATTAAGCACTGTTTAATATCAACTCTAGTTTTGGTTATCAGTTCTGCTAACTAGTACCAGATTCTCCCATGTAAATATAAAACACAGAGACATGTTCCTTTATTATTAATATCGTAATTGTTCTTTGGTATCTTCAAATTCACCTTTGATGGAACATTTTTACAGTCAAGGACATCTCCTTGCCATCTGCATTTTTGTTTTCTCAGCACATAAAAGCCCAGCAGAAAATGAGCCTTAATCCCTGATGAGCCTCCCTGGATGCCTTGGGGAGGACATCTATGTTTCTCTCACTATATGATAATGTTTACTCATTATACTTATTTTCATCAATACCAATTGATTATTTTTTATAAAGTGAGGTAAAGTCCTCCAATAAAATTTATGCTAGTTTAATCTATATGCTTTTAAGGTACTTTTTATTCCCCTTTAAAATTCAGGCTTCTGAGTAACAAAGCAGAAATTATGTCAGAGAAGCAGTATTCAGCACATTTTAGTCTAAGGAGACACATAATTAATAAAATTTGCACACACCATTTTAAAAGGTGATCAGACCTTTTCTCTCTGGTGAGTGCCAGAGAGAACATATTTGACCAGTTCACAGACCAGTTATAGAGTTTGAATAATTTTTTAAAAATATTGAAAATAATGTACATGACTTGTTTATTATTATAAATGTAATCTCTAATACCTTCCAATTCACCAGGGTGGATTCACTTGAAGATGAATTTATATGCTATTTAAGTACCATTGATATTATCAAATGATGTCAGATTTAATTAGTAAAAAGCAGATTTTACAAACATTGACCTTGGTTCAGGGAAATGAAAAAAAAAACCCTGAAGATAAGGAGATAACAATTGATGGATGGAACATTATTCTATTTGAGAAAACGAAAAATGGTAAAGCATTTAGAAATTGAATTCATGACCTGCAAAACAAGATCAAATTAAAAACTGTCAGACTGCTGAAAAATCCCTAAATGTGTGAAGGCAGAATATTTTGGTTCTGAAATGTAAATGAAGATAGTTAGAAATGTGAACTGAAACCTGGTTTTCTTATTGTGAGAAAGAGGGGGAAATGATTTAAAGGAGAGAAAAAGTAGGTAAATACATCTGGGTTCTGAATTGGTGGTAATATTGGAATGGAGATAACGTGTTAGCAATGGCATAAACCAGGTTAATTATGTGTTCACAAGGAGAAGGATTCTCTATGTGTTGTGAAAAAAGGATAGAAATCCCTACCTAAGGAGTTTTAAGTTGTTTTAACTTGTGATGATACAAAATACAACATAACCTACAACAAGCATTGAACTTTATTTTGCGTATGCTAAACACTCAATCATAATTTACTGAAGAAATATAAGGATATTAAAACAAATTTGAAAAATGACCAAGAATGATAAAGATATTAATAGCTTATTTCCAATAATTGTTTGAGAACAAATTAGGTTACATTTTTTTGATATTTGAGAGAGAAATAGAAAAATAGTACTGATTGTACAGCAGATTTTTATACTTACAGGAAATTCTGAGCTAAAGTATGTCTCTGTTCACTCTGATGATAATAAAGGAGGATTATTAAAAATATCCTAAGGAAATCTTAAGAGCATAAACCACAAGAGGATAAGTGATCTTAATTTACCAACACTAAGAGAAATAAGCATCAAATACATAGATTCAGAACTTTAAAAGATGGGCAAAATTGGATTGAATACTGAATTAACATGAGAAAGTAACTATAACTGTGTGAATGAGGATAGTGAATCTTAGCAAACTGCATTCAGTCACTCATCTGACTGATGTTTATTGAACACTTACTATATCCCAGGTTTCTCCCAGATGCTAGAGATATTAAAGTGAGCCTCAGCTCTCAGAGAGCTTACAGTGCAGGTGAACCAGACAGTAATGAAATATCACACAAAGGTCCATATAAATTCAAACTTAGAAGAGCAGAAAAAGAGAAGAGCAGAGAGAAGGAAAGTATCGCTAAGAAAAATTCTCTTTGAATAGAAAACTAATTCAAACTGCAGGGACATAGAGGTCTCCCTGAGAGGGTAAGGGTAGTGCTTGCTAGTGTATAAAGGGTGAGGTGTACCTTACAAGGTAAAGGGAGGAGCCAGGTAGAATGGAAGGGAACAGCTTTCCAGGCAGATGAAGAAACAAGTGCATAGTCTCTGTGGTAGGAGTGACAGTAGCAAAATGGCTTTTAGAAAGTTCCTGCTCAAAAATGAAGCAAGATGGGAATGGGAGGGAGACAAACCATAAGAGACTCTTAATCTCACAAAACAAACTGAGGGTTGCTTGGGGTTGGGGAGGTAGGGAGAGGGTGGCTGGGTTATGGACATTGGGGAGGGTATGTGCTATGGTGAGTGCTGTGAAATGCGTAAGTCTGATAATTCACAGACCTGTACCCCTGGGGCAAATAATATATTATATGTTAATAAAAAAAAAAGAAAAAGAAAAAGAGGGAAAAAAACTACTCATGGGACTCCTGGGTGGCTCAGTAGATTAGGCATCTGACTCTTGGTTTCAGCTCAGGTCATGATCTTGGGGTTGTGGGATGGAGCTTCACACTTCACACTATGAATTGGGCTTCCCACTTAGTGGGGAGTCTGCTTGGGAGTCTCTCCCTCTCTCTCTGAACCTCTCCTGCTCTCTTTCTCTCAAATTAATTAATTAATTAAAAAAAAGAAATCTCCTGCTCATCTACCAAGCACTTTCATCAGTTTCCCCAAATTGTGCAGGCAAATGTATTTTATTTCCTATGTGTTCTCTCAAATCATTATGGTCACAGTAGTGTAGCCCTTACTGACTTCTAGTAAAATTATTGTGCTGTGTATTAATTTTCTCCAATAAATAATAAATTCAACCTGATATGAAAACCTTCCTCCCAGCTTTACCTCTCATTGTTCATCTTGGCAGAGCATAACATAACTTATAGCAAAGATTGGAATCTGAATGAATACTTAGAAATATCAGGGGCGCCTGGGTGGCTCAGTGGGTTAAAGCCTCTGCCTTCGGCTCAGGTCATGATCTCAGGGTCCTGGGATTGAGCCCCGCATCGGGCTCTCTGCTCAGTAGGGAGCCTGCTTCCCCCCTCCTTCTCTGCCTGCCTCTCTGTCTACTTGTGATCTCTGTCAAATAAATAAATAAAATCTTTTAAAAAATACTTAGAAATATCAGTGAATATACAAATGAATCTGAGAACCATATGAGAGTCCTTCGTCACTTAAAATACAAAATTAGTAAATATCAAAAGGTACTTTTTACTAACAAAATTTTAAGAAAGAACATTAATAGAAATGTTTTTAGGCAAATTAAAAACACAGGTATTTAGAGCATAAGTACATAATATGGTAAATAGTTCAAGAAATAACCAAAGCAAGTGGAATTTTAGCAATTATTATTATGTATCACCTGAAAGGTAAAAACAAATCTGCCTGGCAATCTTGAGAAATATATTTAAATATAACTTTCAAAATCCAAGAACTGGATTATTATAGTCCTCTTCAGGACGGAGAGCAATCCATAAAAATTGTAGTAGGTCCTGCAAAACATGTTGATTGATCTTCTTTGTTAATAATTTACGGGGGGGTGTGTGTGATGCATCTTTCTTTCTCTCCTACACATTGCTGTTTTAGTTTTCTTTTTCTTGATAACAAGGCAATTTATACCCAAAGTGGTAGAGAAAAATGCCCCAGAAGACTGGAACACAACTCTCTTCCATTTGTCTGCCGAGGCTCTGTTGGATATTGATTTTAGAATGTTTGGAGTAGTGTTCTTTTTCTAACTATTGCTGCTTCTTTCATTTTTGTGTTAGTAAACAAGTCAATATTTCACAATTTAGATATTTCCTCCAAAATAGTTACCTTATGAAGTAGAAATAATGGAGTTCCAAGCTCCCAAAAGTATTCTGGGAATCTGATTAGTAAGGACTACTTGAATTACTTACTAGGAATGGAAGCTCTGATATATTTAAATAAGATCTAATGGTCTCCAGGTAGTGCTGGTAAACCCATCACCTGTCTGGTATAACTTCCAACAATGTTTCACCTAGGAGGAAAATGACTTGTTATATTGGAGGCAAAAGGATTTGTGTATACACATGCACATATGCATATGTAGTGTACATGTATATATGTCTATGTATACATACTCTGAGAAAGTATATTCAATATCTCATAATATTGAACTTTATACTATAACATTTTTTAACATCTCTTATTTTCTCATTACAAATCGCTTATAAATAAAATCTAAAAAATTATTCTTGGCCAGTAGGGATCATGATTGAAATAATATTGAAACCACTGGTCTTATCTATGATTTGCCATCATTAATCAAGAAATTAATAATGCAAGAAATAAACATCATAAACCATGCAAAAGCATCACTATGTTTCTTTCTAGACCTATTTTTATTTTTTGGCCAGCTAATTGTAATAAGTGAAGTGGAAATGAAAGTTAGACAAGAATTATATTTTGAGTTACTTTGTTAGTACATTTGCAATAAAAATGTTTCTAATTCACTTACAGGTATCTCCTGCTTTTCTAAAGTTCATGTCATACCACTTCACTTTTATGAAACACTTACATTAGTACCTGTGTTTCCCAACCAAAATAAATCCAAAGAGGATTCTTACTTTTACAAATAAAATAAAATGAAATAAAATAAAAAAGTAAAAAAGCTAAAAGCAAATATAGTGTTCAGCATTTGTTTTGCAGAGGGCCATTACAGAGGCAGCAGCACCCTGAGCAGCTAGAGGGGCCCTGCCAGGCTCCTTCCCCAGGAACCACACTCAGCACCTCAGCATCAATCTGCTGTAACTTTGAACTGTATCTGTGAGCATCTATGGTTTATCTTGGTTATTTTGTGACTCCATTAGCAAGATTTGTCTTAAGATATAAGAAAAGCCTATGAGAGGTTAGTTTGGGGGTTAGTTTGGGAACTCTCAAAAATGTTTCCATATAAGTTAATGGTAATTGCTTTTTTACTTCATGTGTATTTCAACTTAAAAAAAGTTTTTATAGGAATCCTCTAGTTTCTGGTAATGGTGGAAACATGTATGTAAAATGATAGCACAGACTAAAAAATAAGCAAACAGATGAGAACAAAAAATATGCCCACATTAAAAAAAAAAAGAAAGAAAGAAAAAGTCAGGCTTCACAGACTGAAATAGTCGGGAAATGCAGAGGTGTGGCTGGATTAAGAGAATTTGCCAACCCACAATATGCCTCTTTGGCATAAAGATTATTTGGTGCTGATCATTTTTGAGAGGTTATGAAAACAGAGTAGAAGTTACCCTTTTGAAAGAGAAATTTACACTTACAAGGGGAATCTCTTGTAAGGGAGTGTCCCTCTCTATACCAGAAAAGGAAAGTGATAGCATTTCTAGTAACACTTATTAATGAAAAATGCAGACTTAAGCTTGCATACCCTTGTTTACTCTGCTTTTCTGGTAACCACCCATTACTGACCTTCCCCCAACTCCCAATATTATTCTTTTGTCTTTACTTGGAGAAGGTATTTAAGGTGATGGCTTGGGCCATTCTGGAGAGTTACTCCATGTATACATGAGGTATACATGTTATTAAACTTTTGTTTCTTCCTCTCCTCTTAATCTTTTTATTAGTGGGGGGAAGAAAGGGGAGTTCTCAGACAAGAACCCAGAAGGGTAGAGGAAAAATTATTTTTCCTCTCTACATTAGAAATCCAATATTGCCACTAATGTCTCTTATTCTCTTATTCTGCCCCCTCCCCTTGGTTCCCCTTCTTTCTGGATTCAGTCTCATCATTACAAATATGGGAGCCAGCTGGGGAGTGGACTTGGCTGCCATCACTAGACACATGTACTAGAGTGAACAAACAGATATGTACTCCACAACTTATAGGAGACTGATGGATGCCCTTTTATTTATAGCCCATATGCAAGTACATTTATCATATAAATGTAATATTAAGCATATTATTCTATTATATGCTTTTAATCCTTAATTATCATTTCATGCAAGTACATAAAATGTCAAGCCTACCTTTTTCTTAATGATTTCATAATATGAATTTATAATATGTTTAGATCTGCTACATACTGGTTGTATAACTTGGAGCTAGTATTTAATATCTCTACAGCTCACCTTCTTTATCCAAAAAAATGTGGATAATTATATTATTATTAATTAGAAAACAGAAAATTAAATGATGTAACAGAAAATTAAATGAGGTAACAAATGTGAGGTGCTTAGTATATTGCTGACACATAGTAAAACTATAGTAAAACTCATAGTTTTACTATACTCCCATAGTAAAAACTCAGTAAAGGTGATCTACTATTATTTATTATTATTATTTTATTAATTACACATGAACATACAGATTCACTTTTCATCACTATAAACAATACCTAAAATATTCTTATATTATTCTGTACAAATATTCTTTTACCTTCTTTATGTTTAATTTTGAGAAATTGAGTTAATAGATAAAAAAGGTCTGCACGTTTAAAATGCTGAGCTATTGAGGCACCTGGATGTCTCAGTGGGTTAAAGCCTCTGCCTTTGGCTCGGGCGAGGGTCCTGGGATGAAGCCCCACATCAGGCTCTCTGCTCAGCAGGGAGCCTGCTTCCTCCTCTCTCTCTGCCTGCCTCTCTGCCTACTTGTGATCTGTCAAATAAATAA
>ML103520.1:50546-94545 GCA_003697995.1 Taxidea taxus jeffersonii
TCTTAACAGTATTAAATTTTTATTTTTTATTTTTATTTTTTAAAAGACTTTATTTATTTATTTGACAGATCACAAGTAGGCAGAGAGGCAGGCAGAGAGAGAGGGAGGAAGCAGGCTCCCTGCCGAGCAGAGAGTCTGATGAGGGGCTCGATCCCAGGACCCTGGAATTATGACCTGAGTTGAAGGCAGAGGCTTTAACCCACTAAATCACCCAGGCACCCCAACAGTATTAAATTTTTTTTTTTTCCATTTTACAAGGTTCTTTATTTTTTAGTCTTTCTGGTTTTTTTTTTTTTTACTTTATTTAAGCTTTATTTAAACATATGATGTAACCCCACCACCCTCACCCAACCCCTCTTCCCCCCATCCCCCTCAGTTTGTTTTATGACATTAAGAGTCTCTTTTGGTTTTTCTCCCTCCCGATCCCATCTTCTTTCATTTTTACTTTTCCTACCACCTTAACTCCCACCCCCGTTGCATCTCCACTTCCTCATATCAGGGGCACATGTACCCGAATGTTTATAGCAGCAATGTCCACAATAGCCAAGTTATGGAAAGAACCTAGATGTCCATCAACAGATGAATGGATAAAGAAGATGTGGTATATATATATACGATGGAATACTATGCAGTCATCAAAAGAAATGAAATCTTACCATTTGCGACGACATGGATGGAACTAGAGCGTATTATGCTTAGCGAAATAAGTCAACTGGAGAAAGACAACTACCACAGTATTAAATTTTTAAATGATTATGAGTGAGTCTGGTCTAAATCCTACCTTTGGATTAAAAATAAATATTCTTTATGGCCTGCTGTCCTAAAATGCTACAAATATTAAAACAGGAATAAAAAGAAAGTAAAACAGTGTTTGGGGACCATAAAAAAAAATTTTTTTTCCAAAAGTGAATCCTACTGCTGTTTATTAAGAAGGTATCTGGGAAAGGTTTAATAATACTTTTGGGGTGAGAAAATTCAAGAAAAAAGCCAAGTGTGTTTACTTTCCCATAATACATCACTTCAGCCATCTGTGAGAAAGATAATGTTCTCTAAAAAGGAGAAACAATTATTGAGAAAGGGGGTTTAGGGGAATAACTTCATATTAATTTTGTATTCTTCAATTAGCTCTTTGTTAATGGTTGCTAAGAAATATAAAATAATTAATATATGAAGCATTAATGTTGAACAAAATAAATATCCATGGCCTAGAGTGAAATGATATTTCTAGTTGTAACTATGGTATAACTTTATTTGTGCACATGATAAAGTTAAAATATGACCCCTCTCTTCTTTATGGATGGATGCATGGATATATAGACAGATAGCTAAGAAAAATCATATCAGTTGATTTACTTAATAAAATAGTATTATAACTTAGATGATAGGATAAAAAGACTGGCTTCTCCAATAGAATGATTTTAGGTAGGATATTTTTGAAATATTTATTATAGGGAGTTATTGCTCTTTTCCATTTCATTTCCTTACAGATGAATATTCTTTTTAACTTTTTGACATTTTTTCTCTCTAGGTTATATCTAATAAATCTCTAGACTCTATTATATGTGGTAAGTATTTAGGTTCCATTACCCACCTTATGGGTACTTATGGAAGTAGAAAAATTTCCAATAAAAAAAAAAAAGCTGTGCCCATGGCAGAAAGAATCAACTATACAAAGAACAATATCATAAAGTATAGGCTCAAATATCTCCATGAATATGTGCTCCAATTGTACATTAAAATTCATCTCTGTAGCAGTGTTACAAACAACATTCTTGGAAAAATTCACAAGAAACTTCAAATTATGTGAAGCATTTGGTTTGCAAGGACAAGTTTAAAAAAATCCTGTGTAAAATTCCTAGAAACACAATTTATGTCCTAACATGCTTAAAGGCTGGGGTTGTCCCAGGCAACAGCAGCTTTTGTTCAGCATATCTGGCTTTGGGTGGATTCATGGGCCGTTTGCAATCAGTGTTAAAATGCAGGCTCCAGTGAAAGCTGTGAGAAGCTGAGAAATGTTACATGCATAATTCATAGTTCCCTGATCACTGGATGCATGCATGTGAGGATTGAGGGTTACACTGCTACCCTAGTTCATTGAAAGTATAAATTTGAATATATTCAACATTCTTTTGGCATTTTTAAAATCCCATATCTTTTATTAAAAGAAAGATTTTTTTGGAAAGGTATTCTCACTTTTATACTCAGGACTTCCAACCATGACCCACACAACCCTAAATTACCTGGTTTTGTCCCAATCTCATTATACATTCTTGACTCCCTCCTCCACTGTTAAGCTACACGGGTCTCTTGACAATTTCTAGACTATCCCAGGCTATTTTCTGACTCGAGATTTTGGGTGCCACACTGCTTTTTCCACCTACAGTGGGCAGATTCTAAGATGGTCTCCAATGATCCCTAAAATCCTCATATTAAAATCCTTGTTTAGTTCTTTCTCCCGACTATGGACTGGATCAAGTAATCAGCTTCCAATAAATAGAATATAGTGTAGTAATGGAATGCCAACTTCAGTGATTAGGTGTAAAAGAGTGAGTGCTCTTTCTTATTTCCTGGAAGAGAAGCCAGCTACAGGGCTGTGAGCTGCCCTATGGAGAGGGCCATGTAGCAGGGCACTGAGCGAGGTCTTTGACCAAAAGTCATCAAAGAACTGAAGTCTTCAGTCCAATAGCTGGTGAGGAACTAATTCTGACTATATCCATGTGAGTGAGCTTAGAAGCAAATCCTCCTACAGTAGAGCCTTCAGAAACCACAGCATATACCAACAACATAACCACAAACTCCTAAGAGACACTGAATCAGAGGTACCCAGCAAAGCTGTGCCTAGATTCATGACCTGCAGAAACCATGAGTAATACATGTATACTGTTTTAAGCCAGTAAGTTTTGAAGTAATTTATTATGCAGCAATGGATAACTAATGTGCCACCTAAGGTATTCTTCTCTTGATCTTTGTTTTCCCCTTTTCTTCACTCTCAGCTTCAAAGTCACCTCCTCAAAGAGGCTTCCTTTTATCACTCCAGGTGAGGTAGACTATGTTACCTTTATTCTCTATTTAAAATTTTGCTGGATATCTTACTAGATTACAAAGTAGTATAGTTTTCTATTTGTTCACAGTAAAATTTAAAATTAAGGGGAGGTTATATCCTTCTCTTCTTCATAGTATCTATCACAGAGTCTCATACTTAGTAAGAGCTCAGTAAACACTTGCTGAATAAGTTATTAACAAATTCAAGAGTTTATCTAATCCATAAGAGTTCAGTTTTTAAAAAAAATAGATTAAGTATTTTATTATTGCTATTATTGGTGTATACTTAGATTATGAAAATGACTATAAAAAGAGAATATAATAGATAAGTCATAGATATGTTATGAATTTCTTTCAAACATCTGTTTCAAATTGGTCTTTAAATGATTTTATATCTGTTTGGGGCACCTGGGTGGCTCAGTCAGCTCAGGTCATGATCTCGGGGTCCTGGGTCGAGCCCCGCATCGGGCTCTCTGCTCAGTGGGGAGCCTGCTTCTCTCTCTCTGCCTACTTGTGATCTCTGTCTGTCAAATAAATAAAATCTTTTAAAAAATAAAATAAATGATTTTATATCTGTTTAATATTTATGGGGAGCTGACTTTATCTAATAGTGAAGTCATCTTAGATATATTCAAGAAACAAATAAAAGAGATAAGAATTTCCTAGGGTTTCTAAAATATGTCACGTTTTCTCCAACTTTAGGGTTCTCACTGAATAGTACTGATGATTAGAATATAAGACACATATGTCCATAAAAGTTCCTATCATCATTTAGTTGATCAAGTCACCAAATATTAAATTTTTATATGTAAAGAAACATCAACAAAATTAAAGTGAATTATACATACACATTTGTGAATTTAAGAATTAAGTACTGGTGTTAAGATGAAAAACATTTAATCTAATCATTTTGTAAAATATAACATTGCACATAGAGATTCTTTTATTCCATTTCATGGCAATGCTGTCAGTTAATAGTAAAGTAATCTATAATCTAATAACTTGTTTAAATTGGGTTGAAGGAAGTGTCAAATAACCACAATAAACATGTTGGTTGAAAACAAACAATGAAAATGTAAGACAAGATCCTTTTGAAAAATATACCAGAAAGGTTGAAATGGGCTATAATTCTTAGATGTATTATATGGGAGATGAGGGATGACTTAGATGATAAAACCAACTATCTAGGATAGGGAGAGACCCTTCTCTTAACATGAAATTAAGTCTGTGGTGGAGTCAAACAGGCTGACTTGGGTTTTCATCCTTGCTCTCACATTTACTTGCTCTATAATTTCAACCTGTTATAAACATCCTTGAGCCACTATCTGTGAAATGAAGGAAATAGAACTTTCCTCTGGGTTGATTTAAAGGCTAAGTGGATTTCTGCATATAATGGTCAGTACTTAACACAGGGCCCATCATAAAATAAAAGCTCAGCATTATCAGCTATACAATTAATGGTTATTATTGTGATTACCTTGTTATAATGTTATCTACTACTACTCCCAAAATAGGAAAAAAAAGGAAGAGAAAACTGTATCATATCTATAGCGCAATGGTAAATAAAACTGAGAATTATATCTCAGCATGTTGAGGAAGTGCCAGTGATAGTTACCTGTGAACAACAATAAAATAAACACTTTTGGAATCCCCTCTGTGAAACTTAAGCTATATATCTCTATCACAGAGACTTTTCTACAATTTATCACTTACAATAAAATGTACCAACCCAACATTATTTGGTTGCACAGAGTAAATAATTATTGGAAATATTAGGAAAAAAACTTTATGATCTTCACTCTTAAACCTAATTTCTAAATACTATAGGGAACAAATAAACATGTCTACAGACATGTCAAAAGAGCATTGTTTTGTCCTTCAAGATAAAATTCATGATTTCCAAGGCAAACATAAATTTTTAATTGTACATTACAATAGTGATATGGTTAGGGATTTGTTTATAGATCTGGCTATAATAGATTTGATTTTCAATGCTCATTTCTGCCAATGTTACTTTAAGTACCAACAACTTTTCTTTGGCCTTTTCTACATTTAAAGACAGAGTTTCTTCTAATTATTTCCTAGAGATATCTTTTTTTTTTTTAAGATTTTATTTATTTATTTGAGATAGAGAGAGAGCACAGAGGAATGGTGGGAGAGGGAGAAGCAAACTCCCTGCTGTGTAGGGAGCCAGATATCAGCTTGAAGCAAGGCTCCATCCCAGGATCCTGGGAACAGGACCTGAGCCAAACATAGATGCTTAACCAACTGAACCACGCTGGTGCCCCATTTCCTATAGCTGTCTTAAAAAGAACTGCCCATTGCTGCTTTAAGTCATGTATCACTGTTAGATCATAAGGCAACATGATTTGAAATGATTATTGGTTTCTACAGAATAGTTGACAAATTCTTTACCAAGGTATTTGAGATTTTTTTGCTCATATCCTTCTCCCTTTTTTCAAACTTAACCATTTAACTCTGCCCCTCTTTTTTGTAGCCTTAATGGACTATCAGAAATAATCTGAACATTTCCATGGCTGAATGCTTTTCCACAAACTGCCACATCTCAAATGTCACTACCCCAAATTTCTTCAGACCTCTATCTTCTTCAAGTCACATCTAAATTATCATCTCCACAAAATCCCCACTCACTTTGTTCCTTGCATATCTTCTATGTCCAGAAAAAAATTTAGGACTTAATTTTTATCAGCAGCAGAGAACTACAGGTGTCAGCTGGCATTTGATTCTTGTATTGTTTTTCCTGAGATATTGTGATTTCTCTGACAAAGATCTTCTATTTTATTCCTCTGTCTTACTTCAGGGCTAGCACATAGTTTGGAAACCAGTACGTGTAACTCCAACTTGATATACTGAATTGAAACAAATTTCCCTGTTATCTTCATGCCTAGTTTCCAGGTTTTTTTTTTTTTTTTTAAGCTTAGCACAGTGGATCACACATAGCAGGAAGCAAAAATATTAATGAAAAGATGAATGAGTAATTCTTATTCTAGTGGGAAGTAAAGCAGGAAGAGATAAAATGTTCCTTGTTTTGACCTCCACCACAGGTTTGTGTACATGCACAGATGCATCATTTTTGAGAACTAAGAGTAATATGATTGCCACAGGAAATGTTTGACTCATGATTAAAAGAGTTGTGGTTATGTTCCTTTCTGATTTTATAGTCCTTCTTATTTGAAATAGGACATCAACATCAACATTCCAAACACATTTATGGCTATTAAATTCATGAATGATGGGCTTTTACTGGCAAATCTGTGGAGAGCTAAGTTGACTCATTTGCTTAGATGAAGCTACTCTTTAAACAGCCACCAGATTCTTGTAAATTGTCTTAAAATTTGGAATTCCTTTTCCTTTATACTGTGTGTTAAAAAATAAACTTAATGTGGGGCACCTGGGTGGCTCAGCGGGTTAAAGCCTCTGCCTTTGGCTCAGATCATGATCCAGTGTCCTGGCATTGAGCCCCACATCAGGCTCTCTGCTCAGCGGGGAGCCTGCTTCCCCCTTCTCTCTATCTGCCTCTCTGCCTATTTGTATCTCTGTCTGTCAAATAAATAAATAAAAACTTAAAAAAAATAAACTGAATGCATAGAATATCAACAGAGTGTCATGAAAGTAGAAAATTAAGAAACAAACATCCTATTTTAAGGCAAAAGTGTTTAAGACTCCAAGTTTAAATAGTTGGTTTTCAATATAAACACAACTTTAAAGAGCAAGGTAGACTACATGGAGAAAGTGGACAGTGCCAGATGGACATCATCAGCAATGATGATATTTGTTTATCAATATATGCAGTTATATCTATATGCATGTGCATACATATGCATGTATAAATGTATGTATGTATGTACATTATGTATATAATGGGATGAATGGTGAGGAAAGGAAGCTTCTGACTGCATGATGGACTCTCAGATTCCACACACCTATATTCTTCTGAGCCAAGGAAAGGTGCTGGTAAAGGCATTAACTTTTCAAAAACTTATGAACTGGTGTATCAGGAGTAAGAACTGTTTTGTTTGTTGTTATGGTTGCTGTTTTTGTCTCAGACAAGAATGATACTATTCTTCAGGGAGAATCAGCTGGATATAATCACCATAAGACAGAGTAAATATGTAAATATCAAGATTTGCTGAAGAATGTTTCAGAAAAGTCAGCTGAACTTGCTGACTAGGAAGGCTTTTGCATATAACAAGTGCTTATTTTAAAATATCCTTTTTGTTAATTCATGGATCTTAAATAGCTACATTGCCAAGGAAGAAAAATAGAAACCTAGCTATAAAGCAAACAGATAAATGATTAGAGTCTATTCTAATGCTTAGCAATAAAAAATATTATTGGATTGGAAGAACAGGGAATCACTGAAGAAAAAGGAGTCAGAATGGAAAACTTACTCTCCCAGCATTTACCACACAAACACTCTCAGAAATAGGTAAACTAAATGATAATGAAAATGTTTGAGATGGATAAGCTCAGCTCTGAACCTTTGCTGGTGTTTCAATTGCGTGTCCAGTCTCAGACTCTCCCTCCCTGTCCATTTGTCACATGTACTATTAAAAACTTCCCTCATCCTGTGACTACACACTCAAACAATACTCAAGAAATAACTAATGTTCTTCCAATGATCAGCTCTAGGATTAGAATCCACAAAAATTATAACTACTGTTATTTCAGATTTTGTCCAGCTGATTGGCAATTTCAGTATAATATGGCTTTGATATATCCTTTACAAAAACATATACAATATTTCTTACTGCTGAAGCAGAAAGAATAGAAATGTATAATCCATATATTTATAAATGGGACAACCTTACTCTAAGACTGTGACATCCCTCGAATAAGTATCTTCCTTTCCATTATTTCCAGGAAGAATTCAATGATAAGTAGGAGGTATGATACCCAAAATAAATAGGTTCTTAACATAACACCGAGAACATTTTTAAAGACTGTAGAGTTTTTTTCCCATATACCCAATTAGCCCAGAAGAGAAAAGAATAAAGGAAGAATCATTTCTTTTTGGAAATACATGATACTGAGGTGATGCATACCCCATTGTTCTTTCTTGGTTAGCTAGAAACCTTTTTTTTTCAAATGAAAAAGAAAAAGAAAAAAATTCAGCTTACTGAAAAGAAAGATAATGGTTTTCAAGTTCACATATGCCTGTTGCTCTAAGTTACTGAATACTGTGAGGCATCTAATCTCTTCCTGTCCTGTTATCACTCAAGTATCTGTTGAGGCTTCACAATGGCAACTATTAGTAATGATTTCAACGGAAGACCTTTTGTTATCATGGTTTAAAACTGATGTAGGATATACAAGTGTCTACAGAAAAAAGAACAAAACAACTTCCAGATTTGGTTTCAAAACAGATAGCTTGATTCTTTGTAAAATCTGTAATTAAAGTGTCTGAAGAGAATACAACTTCAATTACTGTGAGTCCCAACCATCTATAGGATAAAATCACAATAAGTAAAAACTTCAGTAAAATAAGAGTACCAACTCTCAAAGAAAATAAATGACCAACGACTGGATGCTAAACTTGGCAGATGAATTGTTTTATCAAGAGACATTGTTCGGTAAAGTAGAAATGGATATATCTGGATATTCTGTCCTCTATAAAATGTGAATTTAACTGCTGTTTAGATATAGCCTCATGACTTCAGGATCACATCACTGATATTTCTTTTTACATTTTCTTATTCTCCACCTCTGAAGATCTCCTTTTTGAAGACACTTCCTATTTATCTGCGTCCATATTGATAGGATTAGTGATAAACCAGGAGCTGTTAGTTCTTCTCTGTGTCAGTGCTTCTGAAACTCTAATGTGCATTGGAATCCCCTGAGTATTTTGTTAAAATGAAGCTTCTGATTCAGCAGGTCTGGGCTGGAAATAATGATTCTATATTGCTAGCAAGTGCCCAGGTAATGCCAGTGCTGCTTGTTCATAGACCACACTTTGAGTAGGATGGCTTTGTGTGATTTGGAGTAGGAAAAATGCAGTGTTGTTATAAAGGGCTGGGCAGATAATCACTAGCCTTGCCAGTCAGTGTAATTAAAATCTTAAACCATAGGAACTTCAGTTATTATGATTCAGAAACCCCTGATTAGAAAGGAGTGATAGAAAACTGGATGATAAACTTTGCATTTCCAGTTTGATGAATGACAACAAAATGCATTTCTCCAAACATATTTTTTTATTATCTGTATACTGGGAACAAAAATATCTAGCTTATAATATCATGCAAAGATTATGTGAAATACTGTGTTGAATGCACTTGTCAGAGTTCCTTGTGCACAATAAGATTTAATAATGGACATTACTCATTTACTATTGATATTATTATCACTATCTGATATATCTGAATAATATATCACTAGTGATATTATTATCACTAACATCAAAATAGACTACTAAAGACCATAGTGGAAAACCAGATGAGTGTATTCATTATATAGGTGAGGAAACTGAAGCCTGGCAATGGAAATGACTTGTTCAAGATTATATAACAAATTAGTAGTCCAGCTGAGGTAGGAATTTTATCTTTTTTAATACAAGAAATGTATTCATTCACCTATTCATTCCTTCAAACATTTGAGTGTTAACTATATGTAGTTACTATTCTGTGAACACAAAATGAGAACATATGGCACCCTGCTTTCAAGAACATTGAGAAACTGTTTTCCACTAGATAGCCATTTTAAGAAATCTTGTTTTAATGAAGCAATAGTTGCTATCATGAAGGAATATCAGAAATATAAATGTCAGCTTTCATAAAAATTTTTTTTAAATCCAGAGTTTGCTAATTAAGTATGAGAGAGGAACATATTTTAAGCCAAAGGACCAACATGAGCAAAGGCAAAAGACAGGCTGCAACAGTGGCAGGACCTGAGTATGCAGACGGTACTCAACTATGAAGGGTCTCATAAGATACAAAAATAGATGAGCTTGCATCTTGAAGCAGAAAGATTGAGTTCACCATTGGAGACCTCATCCTTTGGTAAATATTGCCATCTATGATGTTTTACAATTTGTGAGTTAGTTGTCAATATTTAACACATGGAATTTTCACAGGAACATTCAACTTTTTAACTTCCCTTTTAAATTCAGAAGAACTTATCATTCTAGGTATCCACCTCCATGTATCAAAGCTTAATTAGAACTAGGTGATAGGTGTCTGTTTTAAATGGCTTAACTGTTTTTCAGACTCAAATTCGTATTGATGTATACATGAATCTTTTAGGCCTTTGAAATCTATAACCAAGGCAGCTCATATATTATATAACTTTTCTACTTTTAACTTTGAACAGCACTGTGCTACTTAGAACCTGAAATTCTTGGTCAGTAGATGATATAACAAAGTGACAGATTTTCTAAATACTACTTATTTGGGGGGAAGTAAGTCATTGATACCAACAAGGTGCATTTTGATGTGAGGACACCTGTTGATTATTGGTTTCTACCTAAAAGGTCAAAGTCACGAGTAATATCTCCTTGGAACAAGTCAGCTTACTTGATCCATGGCTATCATTATCATTAAATTATCATTTAAAATTTAAAAAATACATAAATTTGAAAATGAAATATTTAGGCAAGTCAATTGCTTATTATGTATATTAATATTCAAATTTCTATATGAATAGTAAGAAAGTAAACAGAAAACATACAGATAACCCTTGAATAAAACTCATACTTAAGAATGGGTGTAGAAAGAGATTCCAAATGGTCACAGATATGACAAAGATAGCTTTGTTAAAAGATAGTTCCATATACTAAGCACTGAAACATATTTACAGAAAGGAAAAAAAAGTCTTTCAAATCTTTATGTAACTTTATCCATAATCTTGAATACAATTTCCCAAAATAGTTCATTTTTATGAAATCATCAAATTCCACCAAGATACTTGCATCCAGAAGGGAAATTTCACTGGTGTTATTTATTTGAGTGTACAAAATGCATTTATTTATTCATTTGGTATTTTAGAAGAGATACAACTACTAGTTTGGTTTCTGAAGGAATAATATGTTTATTCAACTCAGGTTTTGGAGAAAAAAATAATATGAAAAAGTATTAATGGGACTGTTTCTAGTATTTGTTGGTAGAGAATAAGTGAGGATATTTATGCATTTAGGCAGCAAAGTAACAGGTTTTTGAAATTCAATGGTCAGGGAGAATTGCCACTATTCTTTTTTTATTTGTTTTTTGCTTTCTTTAGAGTAGATAAGCTATCTACTACTTCCTATTGTTTTCATATGTTTTATTTTATTTTAAAGATTTTATTTATTTATTTGAAAGAGAAAGAGAGAGAGGGAGGGAGACAGTCCGACATGGGGCTCCAATCCGAGGACCCTGAGATCATGACCTGAGCCAAAAGCAGACCCTTAACCGACTGAGCCATGCAGGTGCCCCTATTTTCATATATATATATATATATATATATATATATTTTTTTTTTTTTTTTAAAGATTTTATTTATTTATTTGTTAGAGAGAGAGAGAGCGCGAGCACAGGCAGACAGAGAGGCAGGCAGAGGCAGAGGGAGAAGCAGGCTCCCTGCTGAGCAAGGAGCCAGATGTGGGACTAGATCCCAGGACGCTGGGATCATGACCTGAGCCGAAGGCAGCTGCTTAACCAACTGAGCCACCCAGGCGTCCCCATATATATATATTTTTAAAGATTTTATTTATTTTATTTGTCAGAGAGAGAGAGCTCAGGCAGACAGAGTGGCAGGCAGAGGCAGAGGGAGAAGCAGGCTCCCTGCTGAGCAAGGAGCCCAATGTGGGACTCGATCCCAGGATGGTGGGATCATGACCTGAGTCGAAGGCAGCTGCTTAACCAACTAAGCCACCCAGGCGTCCCTATTTTCATATATTTTAAAGGCCTTATCTGTTTTGGTGGTAGTTTTGGTTGACATTTGGGGATGCTATTGCCATGGTAAAGAGTGATGACCTTGAAAAATAGCATATGGGTATTTAATAGTACATAGACCTAAGCATTTATTTATTTATATACTTGACAATTTTATTGAGGCATAAATTATATAGTATAAAATTATGCATTAAAGTGTACAATCCAAAGATGTTTGGCAAACTGGGGAGGATTCTTGAGCTTCTTTATACTTAATTCCTATACTCATGCCCAGCTCAGGCAACCACTGATCTACTTTACATATCATGCAGTTGACTTTTCTTAAGATTTCATATATATGGATTCATAGTATATGTGATCTCTCATGTCTTCCACTCAGAATAATGTTTTTGAGGCTCATTCATTTTGTATCATGTATTAATATTTTATTCTTTTTTACCATATAGATACACATATTTGTTTACTTACCAGTTTAAGTATCTATCCGTTTTTCATTTAATTCACAATATCTAAGGGACTACTTTGTTGGTTATATTTAAAATGCTTCATATCTGTAGGGAGAGGGTGGTGGGGTTATGGACATCGGGGAGGGTATGTGCTATGATGAGGGCTGTGAAGTGTGTAAACCTGGTGGTTCACAGACCTTACCCCTGGGGCTAATAATACATTATATGTTTACAAAAAAATAATAAAATAATAAAATAAAATGCTTCATATCTTAATGACAGTCTTAATATTTCCATGTTCTTGGAGAGGAATGTGAAAAATATATCTGTATCCCATTTTATTTCTAGTTGGCCAGACCCTGATGATATTGCATTAATAATTATCTAATGAAACTATTTAACTAATTAGCCAAATATAGTATAATTTAATTGCAACCTCAGATTTTATTGGTGTGAAAAATTTTCCTGGACACAAATAATGATTTTTCTAGACATTGCCATACAAGCAGGGTCAACAGCATGAGCCATGGGGAAGAGGTTTGGAGAAAGAATTACAAATGGAAAAATCCATTAATAAAAAGAGCATGCTTAAAGATATTCCATTTTTCTAGCAGAGGTCAGAAGGAACTGTTTTGTTCAGCAAAGCTTTAATGCTTCATGAACACACAGAAAAGCTAATCCCAGGCTAGTTAAAAATGCCAAGTTCATGCAATGGCAAAAGAAATGTTATACTGCTTATGGATTTGTGGAGAGAAAAAAAGACAGAAAATATTACAAAATATGTTGTTCTATATGCTAACAGGCTTTGGAAGAAGTTTCATTCTGTTTATAATCAAAATGCTGATATTGGCTGACATATACTCAGAATGTGTAAACAGAGAACAGAGAAGCAAAAGAAGGTGTAGAAGATTAAGCAGAGTATTGTATAATTTATGAATCCCTGGGAAATGATAGAGTATAACAGAAAACAACTGAGACTCATTATCTGTGCTCTACATAGAAAAGAGATACTACCTGAGTAGCACCCAGATATATTTTTCTTGTAAGCCCAATATACTTAATTTGCAATTAGCTTTTTGTAGTCATATATTTTATGATTTTAAAATTACAAAAACACATTCTACACTTTCTTCTCTTTTTACATTTATTTGAAAGCAAAGGAAACCTTGGTAAGAAGAAACAAACACAAAAATCTTGATTCTTCCTTGACATGTCATTCAATGAAGTATCACGTCAATGGTTTTATTGTCTCTGGACCAAGTCTAAGTTCGTAACATTTGTAAGCAGTAAAACATTTGCTTCATTAAACAAAGTCCTTAGAATACAACATATCTCTATACAATAGGTCGAGGGCAGTGCTTTCATTGTTTCACTCTACTGAAATGCTAGAGAGGAAATGATGTCTCATGGAAGGAAAATAAAGCATCATTCCTGAAATATTTCTCTTAGCAGTTACTTTGCTTTGGGATCAAGAGTTTTGACATTCTATTTCTAAAGATATATAAACCATTCTCTTGCATTTGGGGGGAAATATGTAATTGTATTATCTAGAAAGCTTCTACTTAAATTTGGATCTTTTTATTCTGGAATTTTTAACATGGCAAATATTATTAATGGTTGTTAGATTTGTTGAACCACTCCAGGGTTTCTTGGTATGAAAGTGTCTTAGTAGATCTCTCAAAATGGTCCCTCAAGATCTGAAAAATGAGTATATGGTAGTGATAGTCTATATATTACTTTTAAATGCTATATCTTCTCAGATGCTTTGAAATTAATTATTTAACCTTTCATTCTACAAATATGTATTGAACTTTTACTATGTTCCAGGAGTACAACAAACATCACATTATAGGTAGATAAAATTTATGAAATGTTAAAGAGTGACTCATGATAAGAGAAAGAAATACATTAGCAAAAAGGAATATAAAATGTGGGGAAAGGTAAAAGGTAAGATCAGGAGGCCTTTAGAGGCTTTAGAAGGTGAGGGAGTTTACCCTTGGAGTATCTGCTAGGAATGCCTTAAATCAAAGGGACCACACAAAGGCTCTGAAATATGTTTCGTAAGTTCAAAGTATATCCAAAATCCAACTACAGCTCACCACCCATTTTTCTACCACCCTGGTTCAGCCACCAACTTCAGTCTCCTGGCTTACTGCAAATCTCCCAAACTGGTTTCCTTACTTACTCAGGGGTAAGATCCCTTTGCTTGCAAAAGGCAGGTGTAGAAATAGAGAGACAGGACCTAGAACATGGGGAAGCCACTTGATAGGATAAAAAGGGACAGGTGGAGATGGATGACAAAATTCAGCTTTGGATAAAGCTCAGATAACTATCTGAGATGCCCATCAGACATCTAGGTAGAGATGCTAGTCAGCATTTGGGTATACGTGTCTTGAGTTCAGTGCTCAAGTCTTTGCAGGAAATATGATGTTGGGAATTATCAGTTTATAAGTGGTATTTGAAGCCACGAGAGTGAATGGATTATCTTTGTAGTGACTATAGGCAGAAAGAATAAAGGCCCAGAGATTGAGTTCTCCAAAATGTGGAGGTCAGAGAGATGAAAAGAAACCTACAATGAAACTGACAAAAAACTATGAGAAATGCTAAGAGAAAAACCAGGAAGTGTAGTGCAATGGAATCCATAAGGTTTGGTTTCTAGTTCTGATTCAACCCTCCTTTGTCCTGCATTCCCCACTGGGGCTAAGCCCAGGGACCAGCACCACCTTGCTCCTGGCTACCCAACTCAACAGTATGAGTAATGTTCTTGAACTCTTCTTAATTGCCTACTTTCTATCAATTACCATGTCCCTTCTGTTTGGCTGCTTAAGTGTTTCTCAAATATGTTTCTTTTATTTGTTTCCCTACCATTATCCTAGTTCAGGCCACAATCATCTAGGTCCAGGATAATGAAAGAAACTCCCAGTCTTATCAGTGCCTATATCTCTACATCTTTTCATCCCGTAGATCCACTCTCCATATGATAATCACAAAAATCTTTTTTTCCCCGAGTTTCAAGTTTTTATTTAAATTCCAGTTAGTCAATATATAACTTAATAGTCATTTCAGGACTAGAATTTAGTTATTCATCACTTACATACAACACACAGTACTTATCACAAATACCCTCTTTTTTTAAATTTTTAATTTTTTTTATTTAAGCTTTTTTTATTTAAACATATAATGTAACCCCACCACCCTCTCCAAACCCCTCTCCCCCCCCACCCCCCTCAGTTTGTTTTATGACATTAAGAGTCTCTTTTGGTTTGTCTCCCTCCCGATCCCATCTTCTTTCATTTTTACTTTTCCTACCACCTTAACCCCCACCCCCGTTGCATCTCCACTTCCTCATATCAGGGAGATCATGTGATAGTTGTCTTTCTCTAGTTGACTTATATCACTAAGCATAATATGCTCTAGTTCATCCATGTCGTCGCAAATGGTAAGATTTCATTTCTTTTGATGGCTGCATAGTATTCCGTTGTATATATATACCACTTCTACTTTATCCATTCATCTGTTGATGGACATCTAGGCTCTTTCCATAACTTGGCTATTGTGGACATTGCTGCTATAAACATTTGGGTACACGTGCCCCTTCGGATCACTACGTTTGTATCTTTAGGGTAAATACCCAGTAGTGCAATTGCTGGGTCAAAAGGTAGCTCTATTTTCAATTTTTTGAGGAACCTCCATGCTGTTTTCCAGAGTGGTTGCACCAGCTTGCATTCCCACCAACAGTGTAGGAGGGTTCCCCTTTCTCCACATCCTCGCCAGCATCTGTCATTTCCTGACTTGTTCATTTTAGCCATTCTGACTGGTGTGAGGTGGTATCTCATTGTGGTTTTGATTTGTATTTCCCTGATGCCAAGTGATGTGGAGCACTTTTTCATGTGTCTGTTGGCCATCTGGATGTCTTCTTTGCAGAAATGTCTGTTCATGTCCTCTGCCCATTTCTTGATCGGATTCTTTGTTCTTTGGGTGTTGAGTTTGCTAAGCTCTTTATAGATTTTGGATACTAGCCCTTTATCTGATATGTCATTTGCAAATAGCTTCTCCCATTCTGTCAGTTGTCTTTTGGTTTTGTTGACTGTTTCCTCTGCTGTGCAAAAGCTTTTGATCTTGATGAAGTCCCAATAGTTCATTTTTTCCCTTGCTTCCCTTGCCTTTGGCATTGTTCCTAGGAAGAAGTTGCTGCGGCTGAGGTCGAAGAGGTTGCTGCCTGTGTTCTCCTCAAGGATGTTGATGGATTCCTTTCTCACGTTGAGGTCCTTCATCCATTTTGAGTCTATTTTCGTGTGTGGTGTAAGGAAATGGTCCAATTTCATTTTTCTGCATGTGGCTGTCCAATTCTCCCAACACCATTTGTTGAAGAGGCTGTCTTTTTTCCATTGGATATTCTTTCCTGCTTTGTCGAAGATTAGTTGACCATAGAGTTGAGGGTCTATTTCTGGGCTCTCTATTCTGTTCCATTGATCTATGTGTCTGTTTTTGTGCCAGTACTATACTGTCTTGATGATGACAGCTTTGTAGTAGAGCTTGAAGTCTGGAATTGTGACACCACCAACTTTGGCTTTCTTTTTCAATATTCCTTTGGCTATTCGAGGTCTTTTCTGGTTCCACATAAATTTTACGATTATTTGTTCCATTTATTTGAAAAAATTGGATGGGATTTTGATAGGCATTGCATTAAATGTGTAGATAGCTTTAGGTAGCATAGACATTTTCACAATATTTATTCTTCCAATCCATGAGCATGGAACATTTTTCCATTTCTTTGTGTCTTCCTCAATTTCTTTCATGAGTACTTTATAGTTCTCTGAGTATAGATTCTTTGCCTCTTTGGTTAGGTTTATTCCTAGGTATCTTACAGTTTTGGGTGTAATTGTAAATGGGATTGAATCCTTAATTTCTCTTTCTTCTGTCTTGTTGTTGGTGTAAAGAAATGCAACTGATTTCTATGAGTTGATTTTATATCCTGACACTTTACTGAATTCCTGTACAAGCTCTAGCAGTTTTGGAGTGGAGCCTTTGGGTTTTCCACATATAGTATCATATCATCTGCAAAGAGTGATAGTTTGACTTCTTCTTCGACAATTTGGATGCCTTTAATTTCTTTTTGTTGTCTGATTGCTGAGGCTAGGACTTCTAGTACTATGTTGAATAGCAGTGGTGATAGTGGACATCCCTGCCGTGTTCCTGACCTTAACGGAAAAGCTCTCAGTTTTTCTCCATTGAGAATGATACTTGCAGTGGGTTTCTCATAGATGGCTTTGATAATATTGAGGTATGTGCCTTCTATCCCTACACTTTGAAGAGTTTTGATTAGGAAGGGATGTTGCACTTTGTCAAATGCTTTTTCAGCATCTATTGAGAGTATCATATGGTTCTTGTTCTTTCTTTTGTTAATGTATTGTATCACATTGATTGATTTGCGGATGTTGAACCAAACTTGCTGCCCAGGAATAAATCCCACTTGATCGTGGTGAATAATCCTTTTAATGTACTGTTGGATCCTATTGGCTAGTATTTTGGTGAGAATTTTAGCATCTGTGTTCATCAAGGATATTGTAATTCTCTTTTTTGATGGGATCTTTGTCTGGTTTGGGGATCAAGGTGATGCTGGCCTCATAAAATGAGTTTGGAAGTTTTCCTTCCATTTCTATTTTTTGGAATAGTTTCAGGAGAATAGGAATTAATTCTTCTTTAAATGGTTGGTAGAATTCCCCTGGGAAGCCATCTGGCCCTGGGCTTTTGTTTGTTGGGAGATTTTTGATGACTGTTTCAATCTCCTTACTGGTTATGGGCCTATTCAGGTTTTCTATTTCTTCCTGGTTCAGTTTTGGCAGTTTATATGTCTCTAGGAAAGCATCCATTTCTTCCAGATTGTCAAATTTGTTGGCATAGAGTTGCTCATAATGTGTTCTTATGATTGTTTCTGTTTCCAGGCTAAGTAATCCTCTCAGGTTCGCTTTCGGGAGCTTTTGTTCCCTGAATGCTTTCCGTAGAGTTCTGGAGGACGGGAATGAAAATGGCAGCCTCCCAATCTCCGGTTCAGAGGAGCTGAGAGCTAGGGGCCCCAGTCTTCAGTGTGCCTTCAGAGAAAAGCGTTTAATCACTCCCGTCTCCCCAGCCTCCGTTTGTGCTCAGAGACCGCCCTCGGAGAAAATCGTGTGTAATCAGTCCCGTCTCACTGGCTTCTGGGAGCGCTCCGAGCTCACCCATCCTGTGACCAAGCATCTCTGTCTCTGGCAAAGTCCCACCTGGAGTCTCCGAACCCCGTAGATCCCTGAGCTCTCCCGGGTCGGAGTCTCCCTGGATCTTGTGGGGACCCCTCGCACAGAGCACCAGCCAGTGCCACAGAGCACCGGCCCGGGTCACAGACCACGGCTCTAGGAAACCACGGCTCTGTCTCCGCGGCCAGTTTCCCTGCTCTAATATCTGTGAGCTCTGCGACACTCAGATACCCCCGATCCTTCTGTGACCCTGTGGGACCTGAGTCCACGCTGTCCCTGCGAGGTCTTCACCCCAGTTTAGCCTCTGGGGTGATGTCCCTCCCTGGAGCAGACTTTTAAAAGTCCTGATTTTGTGCTCCGCCGCCTGCCGGGAGCCGGCCCCTCCTCCTGGGGTCTATCTTCCCGTCGCATTGGATTCACTTCTCCGCTGGTCTTACCTTTTAGAAAGTGGTCGATTTTCTGTTTCTAGAATTGTTGTTTTTCTTCTCTTCGATCTCCTGTTGGATTCGTAGGTGTTCGGAATGGTTTGATAGGCTATCTAGCTGATCTCCTGCTGCCTGATGTCATCTCAGCCTGCTACTTCTCAGCCATCTTGACTCCTCCCCCTGGCACAAGTACCCTCTTAATACCCATCACACATTTAACCCATCCCTCTCCCTTCCCCTCCAGCATTTCTTAGTTTCTTCTTTGTAGTTAAGTTAGTTAATAGTCTGTTTTATGGTTTGCCTTTCCCTTTCTTTTCTATCCTATGTTCATCTGTTTTGTTTCTTAGATTATACATATGAGTGAAATCATATGGTATTTGTCTTCCTCTCACTGATTTATTTTGCTTAGCATAATACTCCCTAGCTCCATCCATGTCATTGCAAATGGCAATATTTTATTCTTTCTTATGGCTGAGTAATATTCGATACTATTTCTTCTTTATTCATTCATCAGTTGATGGACATTATAGCTTAACTATAATAATTTGTTGATAACTGGGCTATTGTTGATAATGTTGCTCTAAACATCAGGGTGCACGTATCCATTCAAATCAGTATTTTTGTGTCGTTTGGGCAAGTACCTAGTAGTGCAATTGCTGGATCATAGGATAGTTCTATTTTTAACTCTTTGAGGATCTTCCATATTATTTTCCAGAGTGGCTGCACTAGTTTACATTCCCACTAACAGTATAAGAGTGTTACCCTTTCTTTCCATCCTCACCAACATCTGTTGTTTCTGTGTTGCTAATTTTAGACATTCTGACAGATGTGAGGTGACATCTCATTGTAGTTTTGATTTATATTCCCTTGATGATGAGTGATTTTGAGCATCTTTTCATGTGCCAATCATAATAATCTTTTAAAAATGTAATATAATAAATGAGAAGTCAATCACTTTCCATTGTCTTCAAGTTCCTGTCTAAACTCAAGGTCCTTCAAAATCTATACTCTCCCACCTCATGTCTCCTTTTACTGACCTCATAGACTCCAGCCATTTAATCCAGCTTTTGATTCCTCCAAAGCATCAGCTCTGTTCTTGATAATCTATGCAAATTGTTCCCATATATGGAACTCCCCTCTTCCCATCTTTTCATTTGACTTATTTTTACTCATATTTTAGATCTCAGTTTAAATATTATTTTCCTCAGAAATCCATTACTGGCAGTCCTCATTTGAGTTTTTTGGCTCTCTTCTAGACTTGTTTCTTCAGCAATGACAACTCTGATCTTCCTTCCATCTTTCTTTTCTTTTCTCCTTCCTTTACTCTCTTTCTTTCTTTCTTTCTTTCTTTCTTTCTTTCTTTCTTTCTTTCTTTCGTCTCTCTCTCTCTCTCTCTCTCTCTCTTTCTTTCTTTCTTTGTCTTCCCTTTTCTCTCTATGGAGGTATAACTGACCCATAAAATTGTAAGATATTTACAATATACATCATGGTGATTTGTTTTATGTATATATTGTAAAAGGATTACCCCCATCTAGCTAATTAACACATCTATCAGCTCACATATTTATCTTTGTTTTTTTCCATGAGTGTATTTAAGTTCTACTCTCTAAGCAAATTTCAATTATGAAATACAGATCAACTATGTTCACCATGTTTTACATTAATTAGGTTCTTAGACCATATTTATCTTATAGCTGAAAGTCTGTGCTATTTTTATCAGACTCTCCCTATTTCCTCCACCCCTGTTCCCAAAAACAATGTTTTTATTCTGTTTCTATGGGTTTGACTAGTTTTGTTGTTGTGAATTCCACAAGTGAACCAGAGAGTATTTGTCTTTTTCTGTCTGGGATATTCCACATAGCATAATGTCCTCACAGTCCATACACATTGTTGCTAAACGACAGAATTTCATTCTTTCTAAAAAAAAAAAAAAAGAATTTCATTCTTTCTTATAGCTGAATTATATTCCATTGTGTGTTTGTGTGTAAATATACACTATATATATACATAATACATATACACCTTATATACATAATACATATAACATGATAGATACATATAGTAATCTTCTTTATTCATTCATCTATTGATGGTCACTTAGGTTTTATATCTTGATGAAAAATGTTGCAATGATCATGTAGTACAGATATCTATCTCAGATGCTGTTTTCATTCCCTTTGGGTATATACCCAGGAGTGGGATTTCTGGATCAGATGGTATTTCTATTTTTAATTTTTTGAGGACTCTGCACATTGTTTTTCATAGTGGCTGTCCCAATTTACATTCCCACCAAAAGTACACAAGGGTTCCCTTTTCCCCATATCCTCATATTATCTCTTGTGTTTTTGAACATAGTCATTCTAAGAGGTGGAAGGGAATATCTTTTGATTTGCCTTTTCTGGTGATTAGTGGTGTTGAGCACCTTTTTCATGTTCCTGTTGATCAATTGTATGTCTTCTTTGGAAAAATGTCTCACTTTCTCTGTTCATGTTTTAATAGGATTGCCTGTTTGTTTACTTTGCTCTTGATTTGCATAAATTCTTTATATCATCATTTATTAATTGATGTGTATCTCCATTATACTGACCATGAACATTGTCTTGCTTGCTCACTGTGTTTGCTCTAATTCCCAGAATAATTTCAGAAGCATTTCAGGTATATAGAAATTAATTGCCAAATAAATGAATAGACAAAATCTTATCTGTTCTTGCCCTCAACTGAATAACAAGGATTTCTATCCTCTTGCAACATCCTCTTCCTTTCATCCCCATTCAGGCACTTCTGGGGGTCTTAAGAGGGTATTTGTCATGTAAAACAAAAAAGTTTATTCCCACTAGGCATTCTCAATATTTTGTCAGACACCAAATGGATAATCTCCCTTCTCTCCCCTAGCCACAGGCATCTGTCCCCTCATACTAGCATCTCATTTACACCAGTGCTCTGCCGAGATTTTTCCATAATTAGGCAATGGCAGAGGTGTTTTAGAACTATTATGGTGCTAGAAAGCTCTATGTTCTCAGCTGAAGTGAATGAAAGGCTCATCTCTTCCCATTCTGGGTCAATACCTAACAACACGTAATTAAAATTATATTGTCCTGTGTTTCTTGAACATCACTGTATAAACAATTCTTTCTATTTCTACATAAAACCTCTCTTTTAAAGGGATTCAGATTAATCCTTAGGCTCAAGTTGGGAAACAAACTTCACTCCACTCTTTTTATTTCCCTTTCTTTTTTCATCTAAGACCCTAGGCTCCTGAAGTAAAAACTTCTGCTCATAAGCTCCTTGTCCTATGGCCTTCTGATCCCCACCATATGCAAATCAGATCATATACTCTGAGGTCTAGGTGACTGCTGACTATTCTAAAACTAAGATCAGGCTTAACCAGAAAATTATTTCAACTACTTCACTCTAAATCCCCAGAACTGTATGATTAGATTAAGTAGGATATTATTGGTACAATGTTTAGCTTGGGGTTAAGCACTGAATAACTGTTAACTTTTTATTATTAAAGCATATTTTAGATACAAAATGTTCAAATAATAAGAATTTTGATCATACTCCTGTTGCCTAGGAAGGCTTCTACTAGTACTCAACTCTACCCAGACCAGGTTCTTGAAAAGATTTCTCATAATGAGTCATATCTAACATTAATTTGTCATCATTCCATTCTTGTCTATGGGTCAACATTTCACCTAATTCCCTAAACTTGGGACCATGCATTGATTTCTGTACTTGTTTATCACAAGCCAATACTAAGTCTTATTGAAAGCTCTATCAGAAAATATTTCTTGGGATGGCTCAGTGGCTCAGACAGTTAAGCATCTGCTTTCAAGTCAGATCATGAACCCAGGGTCCTGGGATCGAGGCTCCCTGCTCAGTGGGGAGTCTGCTTCTCCTCCTATCTGCCCCTCCCCCTGCTTGTGCTCTCTCTCTCTCTCTGACAAATAAATACATTTTAAAGCATTTTTAAAAAAGAAAATATTTCTTTAGCTTTTCACTTTTTCTTTTATTCTTTTCATTTATTCTATTCATTTTCATTTATTCTCTTCTTATATGTGAAATTATAGATTTTCACCACTCCAGATTGGTCTCCCTTCTCCTAATGACAAGAAATTGTGGAGAAGTATACCAGCAGCCTAATTAGGCATAAGGTTCTCATTATCATATTTGTCATACAGAGTGATTTTTAAAAATGTTTTGACCTGAGCTATTCCCATCTACTTCTTTGAAAGTTTAAGTCTTTAATTTCCCTTAATAGAATTTTCCTGAATATTTTCTTGATCACCTTTAGCTCATTTTAAACTTTACCTCTCTAAATTTTGGTATTTTCTCTAAATATGGTATTTCTTATCTAAAACACCATGTAATCTACTATTTTGTTATATGTTACATATTAATGTTTTTTCCCAATGAATTGACTTGCCTTTTAAACCTTATTGTAATTCAAACAAAAGAAGTGACCCTTTTATTTATGTGGGCCTCACCACAAGCTCTAGCAGACTGTTAAGGACACTGCACAATTAATATCTTTATATTACTATATTAAGGAACAGAAAAAAATTCTAATAATCAGTTAAACATTTTCATCTTTATTAAGTAAAGTGATATGCTATTAAGAAACTAAAGAACCTCTTTATTACATGGTTGACTTTTCAGACTTACATGTGATTTCTTTTCTTAAAGTATTTCACATGGTATGCAAGTCAGGAAAAATAATTTCCAAATTTCTCCATGAATAAATGTAATTTTCAGAAGGCTAGCTTTGGCCATTATCATCATGTTTCCTATTAGATCCAATTTCTGATCAGCTTTAAATACATTTTATTTTAGTTGTCATGCTGGAAACTTCCTAATTAATCTGATTTTCTTTAGTGCAAATTTTGATTACTATAACACTCATAATAAACACTCAGAGAATATATAAATTCAGGCCTGATGAATAAGACTTAATGCCAGCTTCTAAATGCAATTTTGTATTTTTCCAAGTCTCTGAGACTGTTTTTAATCTGGACGTTAAAGGTAAAATAAAGGCAAGTTCCTGATTTGATCTAAATATTTCTGGAGTCGTCAGGATGGCCCTCCAGTGAAGAGCCACCAGTTCCTGTCAATCTTGCAGTGGGTCTCAAGAGCCTGTTGAAGTACTGGCTTACAGCTCAGTACATAATATTTACTACCACAGAGTGTCTTCTAACTGCAGTTCAACTCTAATACTATATAATGCTCAGTTTCAACTGCAGGCCAGCTTACTGATATCACAGCTTGAGCATTTGAATATTTCCACTTGATTGGCTATATTAGAAAACCTACCATAATAGTCAATTTCCAGATAAACCTTGGGTTTTTCCCCATCTTAGGCAATAATTAAAAGTCATTTGTTTCTCTTTCATTTGCTGCACAGTCTTTATTCTATTTATTGACAATGGCAAATTGCTTTCGGTTGTTGTTTTGAACCTATACTGATTATTCACACCATTTCTCTTTCAGGGTAACAAGGAACTACTTGTTTTTCCAGAATCTCTGACTATTTTGAGACTTCTTTGGTAGGCGAGTTCTTGTGAACAAAAAAATTTTCTGAATATATAAGACAGATGTGATATATGGCAGCCCATCCATTTACTTGGATGCATCCATATGCTGACCTAGAATAATGAGCAACAAGATAATGGTGTGCAATGTAGAAAAAATATAATTTTAAGTACTATAATAAAATATAATTTTAAGTGCTATTTTAAGAAGCACAAAATATTAACTGCCTCAGCTGTGTGTTTTTATCATTAAGTAAGTGTATTTTTATGTGTATATACATGCACATATGTATGTGAGTGTAGTTTTTTTTCTTAACATTTGACTTGAATTTCTCAGTTTATCCCTAATCTCAGGATATGGACCAGAGACAAACATTCTCATTACATGATGCTCTTATGAGTATTACGCGACTGACCAGTGGTTATAACTGGCCTCTGTTTCTGGAATTCCTTGAAGAAATATTGCTTTGAGAATACTGTTCATAGGGGTTCTAAGTGTTTAGAATGCCTTCCTGATTGACTGAGTCAGTGACACAGAAAATTTGACCAGACTTCAATAAGTTACACTGATTATAGAAGGCATTTCGACTGAAATCCTAATGCTGCTACCAGTCAAAGCCACTCTGCCCACTGCCAGACTTTTCTGCTAGCTTAGCTGTTGAGTTTGCCATTTTTATGGTTCTTCTCTTAAACCTAACTAAGACTTAGAGGCACAGTGTGTCTTGGAATAAAGGGAATGCAATAGATATGCCTTGGAATATGTGTGCTAACATGAAATATGAAGGCTAGCAGGCACTTAAATGATTCTAAGTATGTTTATTTTTATTTAATGGGGCCTATAAGCATTCTTACAAATTTAGCATCCACTCTTCAAATGGGTATATCTATGGAAAATAAGCGGTGACTTTTGCCATATCTGTCCCTGTGATAGTGTGATGTGCCACACCATGTGTCAGGATGTCCTAGGCAAGACATCAGTGTCTGCTTCCTTAGTGTGTGTTTTTCCTGAATGCTGTACAGAGATAGATTCGTCTTTTAATCCCCTACTTTTTATTTGCCTACACCGTTCCAGTTCCTCCCTCCTCTCAGTCTCTTTACCTCTTCACTTACACCTCTCAATCTTGACCCCAATCTGGTTGCTACTCCTTGGTTTTCAGGCTCAGATAAAGTAGGATGAGAAAAGGATGCTAGAGTAAATGACTTCCAAAGGATGAATGCTACTTCATCCTTCATATCCTTGCAATTCTTTTTTATACCTTTCTAGTGGTAGGATTTTTTTTTCAAATTTTATATAGCAAGATAATATTTGATATGTATATTTTCCCTTATAACATGTGGCCATTTTCACATGTCTTTGCATCACCTCTTTAACTGACAGAACTGCCTCAGGAAGGCCCCTTTCCACCTCAGCAAGGGAGAAGAAAGCTAAGAGGCAATTCTTGGTCTTTTGAGTTTCAGTCCTAGGCCTTAGAAGATTGGAATGAAATGCAGAGCATGAGCAATACATTCAAGACGCTACCTGACATGAAACAGTGACCTATATTTCTCAAAGGTCAGAGGAAAAAGAAAGAAGCAGATGATGTTAAGAGTAGATAGGTATGGGTCCCTGAGAAAGGGAGATTGTTCCCTGCTTTATAGACCAAGCTCCAAGTTAAGGAAAGATGAGAGGAATAACCCTGAGAAGTCTGTAGGATCTGCTACTAGAAGGAATCTGTGCTTTCATTCCTGGGTAGAACCCTGGAGAGTTAATGAGATGTCAGAAACCATAAGGCAGGATAGGGTGTTGAGATAAAAGGGGTCTGAAAGAGCTTCAGTGACTTTCTCTGTGCCAGTGTAGGTAGAAAAATACCATTAATATGGTTACAAAGGACCTTAACCAGAAAAATCTGTGAAGACAGAACTGAACGCTGACTCAGCATGGGCAACTGATGTGCAAGCTGGACAAATGACAGACATAGGGCAAAACTTACAGAGAGAAGCCCTCGCCCATAGCAGGGAAAAAAAAATCCCTTCACCAACACACAAATTTCTGTCAACCCACATGCCTCCATAAACTTCAAGGTATTTATACCCAGACCATGAGGTGGGGCGGGGGGGCGGGTAGAAGAAAATCAAGAGTCAATTCAGTTTAAAAACTTAAAAGAGCTCATATCAGAAATTAAGCTAGTTTTCAGGGGCACCTGGGTGGCTCAGTAGGTTAAGCCTCTGCCTTTAGCTTGGGTCACGTTCTCGGGGTCCTGGGATTGAGCTCCACATGGGGCTCTCTGCTCAGCGGGGAGCCTGTTCCCACCCCCCTGCCTGCCTCTCTGCCTACTTGTGAGCTCTGTCAAATAAATAAATAAAATCTAAAAAAAAAAAAGAGAAATTAAGCTAGTTTTCAAAAATTAAATAATACTATTTGTTACCTATCTGAAGAGTTAGGTTGCAATCCTTAAAGCTACATATATACAAGAAAGTTTTTTTTTTTTTTAAATATCACATTTCTGTAGAATGCAGTATCCTTATTTAGATGATATTCACACATAAGAAATAAAGGGAAAAAGATGCATAAAAATTAATTGTTGGATACCTGCCATGTGTAAGCAAGGTGTTTCACAAATATTTAGTGTTTTCATGAACCCCATAAAATAAATATTATCCCCATTTCACAGAATAGAAAACCAAGGCATAGTGAGGCCAAATCACTTCTCAGAGTGATTAAAAAATGACCAAGGTAGAATTTAGTTCTACACTCATATGTACATACTCAAGCCATCTTTATATTTCCCACTTAACAAAGAAGGGTTAATTGATATAAATAGATAATGGAAGATAGATAGTAATATAAAGGAAAAAAAAGAACACCAGATTTTTTTCTCCTGAATCATGAAAAAAATAGCCTAAATTTCTCACTTAACTTTAAATATGAACATAAAATATATTGATATTAAATTAAAAAATATTTCTCCATTATCATATTAAGAAACCATTAAATTTACCATTAAATCTTGCCTATGAAAACTGACCATAAATTTTTCATTCTAAATATATTCAACAAGCAGATTAAGTAATGTCCAGAACAGTTTAAAAAAAAAAAAAGTAGCACAAAATCAATTACAAAAATAAGTTTCTCTACATACATCTTGATTATTATGAAGGAGTGTTATAAGAGACAAATAGAATTTAAAACACAAAGAGGGATATGGAACCTAGAATTTAATTCTTTTGAGTTTATTTTGCTACTGCTTTACAAATATAAAGGATTTGCAAAGGCCTGTCTGGTCATTAGCATGGAGATATGTATTTTCTCCAGAACTGATAAAATCTTGTTAATAATTAATAAAATAACTGAAAATAATGAAGGAGCTGGAAATCTCAGAAATCATTGACACTTTGAAAATCTTGTTTACCAGAATTAGCACTAGATCTAATGAAAACAAATTTGTTATTTACATAATCCAGAGGTGATGGATAACAACATGCAATTGTGAGTCAAGTAAGAAAAATTGTTACTTTAATCCAAAACATTCCACAAATCAATCAACACAACAAATTATCAGTGTGATAATATATTCAACACATTTGACATTTACATTAATTGGAGGTAATGAAGAAAATATTTTTTGTTGTTTGTTGGATGAAGTTAAATGGGCTGGAAATACATATGAATAAAACATCATTATTACTCTCACTGTACACCTGTTCAAATTTCTATTGACAATTTGATATTTTTATTAGAGCCCGCATGGAAAGGCGGCAAGCACAAACAACAATTTTTTACACTCACAGGATAAAAGTAAACAAGCAGTGTTTTGTGCCCAGCTCTCTTAAACCACAGCACTATGACAAGTGCTTAACTAGCCCCCGAACACTGCCACTTAGTCATGACTTCTGGTTTTATAAATTATTTACAGTTTGCTAGGTATGAGGCTGGTGGAAAATGCCTTTCTTAGCTGCTTGATTGACAGTATAATTATACTGTGTTTTTGTTTTAAGCACTGTTATGCAGAATCGTAATGCCATAAAAAGTAAATAGGAATTTTATGAGCTTTTAACTTTGACAAGGTCATGCTGAAGCATACCAAAGAGATGTCATGAAAAGCCATAGCCATTATTAGCTGTGTCCTGTTAGTGCCACTGCACCTCAAAGCTCCGTTTGGGTTAAAACATGTATTCACTACTATCTACCTCAGCAGAGGAAGTAAGGAGATGATGGAAAGCACACAAGCAGTGGGCACATTTCATCTTTTAAAGTTTCCTTTTCTTTCCTTAAGTGCAGCCTGGTTAACATGCTGAATTTTTTTAAAGATAATAAAATGATACACAAAGTTATATGAATAATTTTATGTTTGATTTTATTTTCGGGCATGTCTTACAATATCTAAGAGGGCTCATTCTCTTCTTTCCTAATGCCTGATTTTGATAATTTTCTCTTTTTAATTTTTAAGCATGCTAAGATAGTGGTGTTGATGGTGGTAATGTGAATGATATCAACATTGTTATAAAGTGAGTGTCACTAGGGCTATGGCTATCAGCCTTGAATTCTCACGTTACCCCAATTTTGCCTTAAAATAAATGCCTACTCTTAAAAACTGCACTGGGATCTTTAGTATAAATAGAACAGATGGGGTTTTAAGGTCTTTCCCAAAAGGCCTGTGTTCCATGCCAAACTCAATTTATCTAACTTGGCAGGAAGAGAGTGCAGTATCAACCCAGTTGGGATTTGAACCCCTGGTTCTAGCTGATTGCTGATCCAAAGTTGTTCTTCATGTAGAATGGGGACTGAAGTTTAGCTTGGATGAGGTCTTTTACAAAAGTATCTATGTTTCTTGATGTGTGTCTCAGCAATTTCGGCTTTGATCTTGTCTTTAACCTAATATTCTGAAGACATCCCAAATCTTTAGAATCAGTCCCTTTTTTCATTGCTCCAATGGAATGAATACATTAATATTTGTCTTATGCATTCTGTTCCAGCTTTGGTGCTCTGACAACATATTTTTTTTTTTCATTTCTCTCAAGTCATTTATTTTTTGTGCTCAGTCTCCATGACTGCTATAAGAAAATGAGAAAGGAGCACCACATGATGATGGCAGCATTGGCATGGCACAAATGTCACTTCAGACTTTTTTGTCAACCGTATTCTAAATCCTGCCCGTCTTGGCTGAGAATGAGTGATTGCTCAGCAAGTGATTCCTTTGATCCATCATCTAGGAGCAAATTGTTCTGAATAATGACCTATTCCATCTTTCCCACTTGGAATGTGTGTTATAAGATGCCTAGAAAAACACTATTTCAACTCAGTTGTATTTCAAGTTCACCATAAATGCCAGGAAGAAGTCTTAGATTCTTGGGCCCCTTAAATGTGAAACATGGCTATGATCCAGATTTAAGCTTCTGACAATTGTCTGGGTTCATTCGCTTTCAAAATTATGCTGGAAAGTGAATTTGTAGATAACTGCAATGGAAATTTTACGAGCAATCATTATGTGTGTGTGTGTGTGTATATGTGTGTGTGTGTTGTGTAGGGATATAGTAGGTAGGGGGAGAATTTCACTTTTGCCATATTTCAGTCTGAAAACAGAAGAAGAAATTTGTTTTTTTGCGGCATACTGCCACGAGACACAGTATAATAATCTGATTGCTTTAGTTGTGAAACTAAATTTTCCCCTCCTCTTATGCTTGAGTGGATTTACTTCAGTTCTTCTTTATCTCTGCAGCAGAAAGAAGAGGAGACAAATTGCCACCTTTGCTCATGTGGTACTGCTAGGAGTATTCAAATCTCATCTGGTATTACTAACTTATCTGGGAGGATGTTTACAAAGGAATCCCTTGGTTGTAGGGCCAAATTCCCACAGAACGATAAAAGGTTTCTAACTTTGTGGTTGCACCTGTCTCAGGAGCTAAGGTGTCAATTTTTAGACATTTCCCTAGATACCAGGGCAGGTTCAACTCTCTTGCTTTACATAAAATTTTATGTATGTGCTTATACACATATATACATATAACACTATATGTATCTTGTGGTTGGACATATTTTAAACTTGCTGATGTTGTATTATATATTAAATTCACTAAGGAGGATTATTTTTTTAAAGATTTTATTTATTTATCTGACAGACAGAGATCACAAGTAGGCAGAGAGGCAGGCAGGAAGAGAGAGAGAGGAAGAAGCAGGCTCCCTACTGAGCAGAGAGAGCCTGATGTGGGGCTCGATCTCAGGACCCTGGGATCATGACCCAAGCCGAAGGCAGAGGCTTTAACCCGCTGAGCCACCCAGGTACCCCAAGGAGGATTATTTTTGAAAGTTCTAATGTTATCATTTCCAAAAAGTTACCAATGTTTCAAAATTTGCCTAGAATGTAAAAATATGTTCAAAATTTCTGAATTTTAAGGAAAGAAACATCTCTAAAATAGTCCTCATTATTCCCTGGCATCTAAAGAGAGCATTTACCTATAGAATAGTATATATATTTGCATGATACTTATTTATTTTTCCCCTACTAATAAATACATGTGTACAAAAACTCTGCAAGCTATCTTAAAATATCAAATATTTTAAATATATATGAAATGTGGGCAATGTTACACTTGGTTTAAGCCACCTGGACAACATCAATACATTGCTGAGGTCAGGATCATAAAACAGTTTTTCCTACATATCCTCTTAATTATCAAATTTAAACTCTTTAGTCAAGAAATTCACTCATTTTTTGGTTAATCGGTTTAGCCTTCAGTTAAATGTAACAAAGATTATAAGGAACAATTCATAAGTCACTTTGACAAGAGTTAAGCACTCACCATGTTCATTCTAGGTTTTATCTCTGAGCTCCACTGTTACATTCCCTTGCCAGGAGGTTTTGACTAGCTCAAATTTGTTTTCAAAAAAAGAAAATATAATCAGGGCTCCTGGGTGGCTCCATCAGTTAAATATCTGACTCCTGGTTTCGCTGAAGTCCTGATCTTGGAGTCTTGAGATCTAGCTTCATGTCAGACTCCACACTGAACATAGAGTCTGCTTGAGATTCTCTCCCTCTCCCTTGGTCCCTTGCCCACTCAAATAAATAAATAAAATCTTAAAAAGAAAGAAAATACACTCACTGAAACTGGATATAATGCAAAGTCATCAAACTCTTCCATGCCAACTAGATTCCATATATTCCCTATATGTTCTTTGTGAAAACTGGAATATATGCACTTGACAAAAATATTAATTTAATTAAAATGTATTTACTGAACACCTATTTTGCTAGATCTCTATATGAATACCATAGAGAAATATAAGTATAATTCCTGACTCATGGAGTTTTAGGAATGTACCACAAATAGCAATCAGCATTCCAACTTCTGATGAAACACAATTCAATACCTTCTATAAAATCCTGATGTTATATAGTAAGCTTAGGATGCCCAAACTTTTATACATCTTAGAATCACCTAGTGATAACAAATATAGATACCTGAGCCTCTAATCCAGAGTTTCTGATTAGGATAGCTCTGGGGCATATTGAGCATTTATACTTTCTTTTGTTCAGTTAATTAATCTATAATGTATTATCTGTTTCAGGGGTCCAGGTATGTAGTTCATCAGTCTAATATAATATCCAGTGCTTACTACAACACATACCTTCCCCAAATAAGCCCTCTAGGTAATCTTTATGTACAACAGTTTGAGAACCAGCAGTCCAAAATGCAATTTTTAATCTTATTTCTTGTTTTTTTTTAGCCCATAAATAGTAAGAAGGCCACTGTATCATGTAAATAGTAAGCTTGATATATAAATTAATGAATTAATAAAGAGGGTGACAGAAAACATTTGACTAAAAGCCTATAGCTTTTAGAAAGTATATCAGTGATGTTTTCAGAAAGAGAATTTATTTGCTCATATGTTTGAGAAGTAAAATGGTAATAATATTGGCTTCAGGTATGCTTCAGTCAAGAAGTTTATATTACCTCTTAACTCTGCCTTCCTCCAGGTGTTAACTTTATGTTCAGATTGATTTTCAATTCCGTCAGCAGTAGCTGTACTGGTTTCATGTGGTATATTCTTAAACTATATCACACAGAAAAGGACATACTTTTATCTTCCAAATTGACTAAAATTTCTGTATTTCACTCTCATCAAACCGATGCAGATGATATGCCCATTGTAAAACCAATGTCTAAGAAAGAGAGATGGGGCTGTACTAATAAACTTAGACCAATCTGAGTCCATCTGTAGCCAGAGTTGGGGTCCAGCATACTACAAACTAATGCTGTACACCATACAGCAGTGGTAGAATGGACTCTGGGAACACAACCTCAATGTCCAATGCTGAAGGATATGGTATAAGGCAGAAATTTAAATTATTTCCCTGAAGCATGATGAAATCTCAACTCTAAATTTTGCCAAGATGTGTCCATTCTTTCTGTTGTACAATTTTTCTTCAAATTGTATGAATCAAAAAATTATCATGAACTTAGGAAAAATAAATATAATATTCCAATTTTTCTGTTATAAGCTGTGGGCCATTTAATTTCACTATCGGTGGCTGTAGCATAAAGTGGTAGGGCAAGTGGGTAGTAAATTACATTTACCTAGAGAGCACATACATGATCATAGTCTACTTATCTTATAATGGAGCGTACAGCTAACAACATTATTAATTTTGTAAAAGTATGCAAGAGGAATATAGGAAAGTGTTTAGCAAAAGTCCACATAATAGCACAGGATGTGATGCTAATTTAAATGAAATAATGATGAGATCAAAGCTAGAGGCAGTTTGCTGACAAACTGCACAGAGGTGGCTACTGTAAGTTTAAGAGCAATATGTCCGGAAAAATCCATGAATTTCATTTCATTGCTTTTGGCTTCTGTGAGAGAAAGTGTAAGGTGTAAGAAAGCAGACAAATCCAGGGTTTCATATCCTTGTGGCCATCTATACTACCATATTGTGCTACAGTTCCATGGAGCTGCTCAGAGGATTGGAGAGAACATTGTACCTATGTTCTACTTAAGGAAAAGAAAGAATCCTTAAGAAAGAAATTCCAGCCTGTATGGATCACTTCAGTATTTTCATAAGATATAAACTCCTCAGTGTGATGGTTAAGGGCTTGAGTTTTGGAGTTGGCTCTCACAACAACAACTGAACTCCCAAACTGTATACTAACAGAATTTACACCTAATTATTGTTGAAAGAGACAAGGTAATGTTCATGTTGTAGCATGTTATCAGATCAAATAAAGAAAATAAATAAAACTTTAAATTAATTTTATGGGGTGCCTGGATGGCTCAGTGAGTTAAAGCCTCAGTCTTCGGCTCAGGTCATGATCACGGGGTCCAGGGATTGAGCCCGGCATCAGGCTCTCTGCTTGGCAGGAGCCTGTTTCCGTCCCCCCCTCTCTCTGGCTGCCTCTCTGCCTACTTGTGATTTCTGTTTGTCAAATAAATAAATAATCGTTTTAAAAATAAATAAATAAATAAACAAATAAATACATTTTATTGTTGGGACTCCCTCTTTCTGGTTACTATGTCATGACCTATGACCCCCACTATGACCTATGACCCCCACTCCTCTATTTGAATCAGGTTTTAAATAATTCTTTTGGATCTGAGTGTGATACATAGGGATTAATGCTTGCCTCCTCTCAGAAGATAAAAACTCAGAGAAGCAGGTAGAGTAAATGAATGAATCATCCTGTTTACACTCTGGTAATTGTGAGAATGTGTATGCCATCTAAAGGTGCACTAGCTTTAGAAAGTTCTGCTGTCGATTGCCATTTTGAGACTGTGGGCCCAGCCTGAATTGCTAGATCTTCCAATTTTTCAAGACAAGCCAGAGTTCAGATTTTACACATGAAACATAAGTCAAATAACAAAAGTGTGCAGGCCAGATGTGTGTTGTGGGCATCTGGTTCCCTCCATCTCACCTCTGGGAACCACACGAATAGTAGAGTAAGATCTGTCTTTTCACTTCTCTTTTGATTTTCTTTTAAGATTTTATTTATTTATAAATAATAGGTGTAAATAGGTGTAAAATGGGACAAACTTGAATATATGGTCATCTCTAAGAGGTAATAAATGCTCAGATTTCAGCAATGGTCACATAGGATCTTGAAGAACTTGTGATTCATGAAGAGAAGATAGAAATGGATATTTGTGATACATCTCCTAACTTTTAAACACTGATTGATAATTTATTTTTTATTTCCTATATAAAACAAAAAACAAATCTACCACCCAGCCAGATATGACAGCCAGATCCTGCCCTCTGCAGATTTCTACATGGTTTTATATTTTATCTGTTCTTTCTCCAAGCATGTATCTTTGGTCTCCTTGTCCCTCATTTGTTTTGATGCCCTAATTTGACTCTGGTACATATGAACATGACTTATACCCATTTCATATCTTAAGTCCCACCTTTGGGGGCTGAAATGCTTCCACTATTTCTCCGTTCCACTTTGGCAACCCACCTCTGGGCCCCTGCTTAGGGAAAGTCTTACCCCTGCCCATTCCAAATGAGGCACCCTCAGCCTCACCTTTGCAGCCTGGTCCTAACATCTCATCATCAATGACAGGTGCTTAGGAAAGAAGTCTTTCACAACTGGTATTTCTATTTTCTGGAAGAAAGTTACCTTTGTCAAATTTGCTAACTGTAAGACTATTGGCAAACATAAAATAATTATAGTCCTATATCAATAAACACAAAACTGGTAAACAATTTCATAAATAAATATGTCCCTCATAAAGTTACTACCAATCTCAAAGCTGCATATATAATGTACTGGCAATGGTAATATAAGATTAGTGAAATTTTCATAATTATGCTATTTTGTTAGGAAATTAAGGAATTTTCAAAGTGAAGCTCTCTAAATGTTATATTTAATACATGCATACTTTAAAAAACCCTCAGCAAAATGAATAAATGCATCAGTGAAAGCAATACATCTTCCAGAGTTAAATTTGTACTTCTACGATGTACAGTGATTTCACTTGCATGTACATATTTAATAGGTGTGTAATCTTCTAGTTTGAATGAGAGTCATCATATATGCAGGCACCAAGAATTGGCAAAGAAAATAAACATTAAATTGAGTTTAAATGTTCTTCAAAATTGATTATAGCAAATTACCCAAACTAAAGCTATATTTAGAAATAAACCTAGGAAATCTTGTTTTGGCAGATGATACAGGTCTTCTGACTAAGATGTACAAATTCATCCCAAGGGCTTAGAAGTGTGCTTTTAAGCCAGTGGGCAGAGGTATGCAGACTTTTTGATTCACTGTTGCAGTCGAAGCTACACACAAATAAACTTTGCATTTTGAATTAAGAGCTCAGTTTCAAGTAAGTGACATTTTCCATAATTCTAAAGCTAGTCAACATATTTTTATGACTATCTACCTGATCATAATTGGACAAAATTAAATCCTTCCCCTGGTCAGCACAGTTTTAAGTATCTGAACTTCAAATAGTTTGATTCCTCTTTATACTTCTCATATCCCCTCACTACACCTCTGTTCTATGTGTATTCATAGAAAGTGTCAATATTTACATGAGTCAAATTATTTTGTTTTCTATGGTCTTCAGTATGCAGTTTTAATAGGTGGTATGTATTTTAATATATTTAGAATTAATTTCATTCTTGCATTTTATGCCAATATTAAAATTCCCTATATATATACATATATATATATATAGAGAGAGAGAGAGAGAGCATGTACACGAGCATGAGAGAAAGCCTGTTAACAGGTAGTGTTCTAGATTCTGTGAATAGAAAGGTAAATATAAATAGTGGCAGACCTCAAGTAGTTATGACCTGGCAGGACAAGGTACATGGAATTAATTATAAGTTAATAACATAATAACTACTACTTCTACCATTTCCAATAGCAAAATTTATAACAACATCTAACAGCTGCTAAATGATTACTGTGTGGCATTATCCTGCTTAACAAATAACCTAAATCATAGATTCATTATTCAGAAATGAGGAAACTGAGGATTAAGAATTCAGAAAGCTATTTTTTAGTAAATAAAACACCAGTAATTTGAGTGCAGAAATATAACTCTAAATTCTTGGTACTTAGATGCTTATGGAGCTTAGGCAAAGGATAAATTAATTAAGAATAAGATGAGGAAAAAGACTTTATAAAAAGAATTTTCTTTCTATTTATTTTATAATATTCATTCATTCATCTAATGAATCTAATATTAGATTGGTACTATGCTAAATGCTAGAAGAACTACACAAAAAAAGAGAAAATGTCTCCCCTTAAAAAGTTCACAGTCTAGTAGAGAAGAGAGCCTCAAAAAATGATTAGTAGGGAGATAAGGGTAGCAATAGACATATGGAATGTGGGCAACAGGGAGCCAGTCACCTGCTTGGGTAGGTGAGGAATGGCTTCACAAGGAAAAGACAAGTCTTACTGAGACCTGAAGAATAAGAAGGAATTGCCAGATGGCTGAGTGAAGTTCATTTGTGGCTCAGCATGTAAAAAGGCAAGGAGGCTTAAAATATCCTTGCATATATAGGTATGTTGAAGCTGGGACCATAGTGGAAATGGAAGAGTCTCCTGGGTTTAGTTGGGCTGGACCACGATCAACATAGCCTTTGGGTAAGAAGACAACATGCTACCCTTTGTAGTCTTTTCCACTAAGGACTGTAAAATTTTATCCTATTAGGGATGTGGAGCCAGGGAAAAATTAACCCAGGAGAGTAAAGTAACTAGACGTGTGATTTTAAAGCAGGGCAGAGTGCAAAGAATGAGTAGGCTTTTTCTAAGTACCAGAGCAAGGAGAAGGCCTAACAGAAAAGCATCACCTGGTGTATGTAAGGAAAAATGAGTAATGCAAAGTGGGAAAGACAGGGCTGCAATCAAAATGTTCATTAGGGTAGATTTTAAAAGGCCTTTGATCCCACAGTGAGGAGTTCTATAAGAGATGGTAAAATAGATAATCTGGATTTTAGAAGGGTAAATCTAGTGGAAATTAGGAGGAATGACTGAAGACATCCCAGGAAATAGGTTTTGTGATAGTCTAGGAGTAAGGTAGGTAGCGGGGGTGGGGATCCACAAATGAAGTAGGAAAGAGAATGGAAAATGGACAGTGAATTCATAAGATTCCTATGTAAAAAAAAAAGCATGACTTAGTAAGGAAAAGGACATACACAATGAGAGACAGTGTAGAGTTAAATATTATGCTGAAGTTTGATTATATGTTCTTTGTCATGGATTGGATTATGTCTGTAAAGACAAAACATTATGTAGATCATCTATCTTCTCAAATAGTTTATATTTTTAAAATGTTTTCATTTAAATCTAGAGTGAATCAAACTGGAGGTAGGCAAGACCTAGAGATAGCTGATAAAGGGAGAAAACAATTGAACAATGGAATGGTTCCTAAGAGCAGGCAAGAAGAAACTAGTAAAATGCCTAAGACTTCAGAGCAACAAGATGCAGGGATATGGAAAATACATAAATGAGGGTTGGGGAATTATATTTTAATCTTAGGGAATAGCAGACTCTCACAAATGCCCGTTCGACTTCTAAATATTAGCCCTGGAGAAGAGATTCGAGACAAAGATAGTAATGGAGAGAGAAGACAGGTAAGGTACCTGGCAGTTCCATGATCATAAAGAAGAAGAAAAAACTTACGTATCTGTTACAAATTTAGAATAGAATCAGTAGCACTGCTGATTTGATGAATTGACAAAAACTTGCCGGTGGCTTCTTGTATTTGTTCTGAAACAGGTTAAGTCCTGGAGTTTGCCGAGAGCTAAACCATAAACCCAAAGGTGTATCTCCTATCTTCATAAGGCAGGGCACAGCATGATTAGAAGGTTTTGAAGGGAAGAAAGGGAACCACTATTGACTGAGCTTCTACTTCTAGGTCAGATACTGGCGCAACATTCCTGAGACACAGAAGTTATTACTCCCATTTTATACACTTGGGAAACTAATATTCTTTGTGATGACCTTTCTCAAATCACAGAGATAATAAGTGGATAAGTAGGGTCTGTCTATTTACCTGCAAAGCCAGAACAAATTCTTCCATCCTGCTCTTGCTCCCTGGAGTCCCAAAGGCCCACTTTAAATGCTTAATGTGCATGCTCACACACACAAACACAAGGACCTGGCAGCTGACATTCTAAATGCCTCCTGAATCAAAAAAGTCATTGTTTCTCTGTCTATAGAGACTAAAGAGATGTTCTCTCAGCAAAAGATAAAAAAAAATAAAAGTGTTGTTCTGCTAAGTTTCCCTATCCCCTGGTAACCTTTACTCCCTTGTCCCCCTTCCCTCTATGACACCGAACAATGTTCTAAATGAAGCAGTCAGTCACTACCAGATATTTCTTTCACTGCTGACTGAAATTCACCAAATGCTGACTTCTTCATCTACTCCTTGCATGCAGTTGGAGGAGTGATTGTAAAAAAGGACCAGATTCTTCTAGGCCACGTAAGGAGCCAAGGTATCATTTGAGGGACAGCCTTCTAATTCCATGAAACTCTTTGTCTGACTTAATCCATGAATCAATGAGAGTCATTAGGTCAGGAATATGACTCCCTTGGTCACCTTACCATTGGAATTCCAGCCTCTGAAATACTTTTTAGGTCTGCCTTTTGGAAGTCTGATCAAGATGAGGTAGGACATGGCACAACCAGAATGGTAGAAAGTGGAACCCAAACTGGGACTCATTTCTGTTGATTCTATAATATCTCCCCTACAGGGACGATCCTTTCCCTTAAGACAAATACATTTGGTTTTGTAATATTGATGTGTTTCTTACAAAGTCATAACAAAAAGAATTAAAACTGGTTAAATACTAAGATTTGCAATTAATTTCCTAGCAGCCAGGCCCTGTGTATTCACTGAGAAAAGACTATGTATTTTCTTTTATTCCTTCACTACTTTAAACTTGATAGACATTTAATAAATATTTTCTGATTAATTCATAAGGATGCTGGGTGCCATACTAAGAATATATAGTTTTCTTATATTCCATATACATATGTATTTATACAGTTGTGCTTTCTTATCCCTGGGTCATGTGTAGCATGATTTATTAAACACTTTAATAAAGTATGTAGCTTTTTGTATATGTACTTCAGGTACTTTTTGTACATGCACTTTATGTAGCTTTTTGGATAAACTATAAACTGTCTTATAGAAAATATGAACCTTATTTTTAAAGACACAGACTTATTTGTACTTGATTGTGAAGGAATCCTAAGGCACCAAGAGGCATGATGCTGAGAACCCAGGATGGGGTGGTTTATTTTGTTTTCATTAAAGATTCTCTGGATGGACTCCTTGCAGGGTAAGGCTTTCTTTTCCACATCAAACATGACTCTTAGTTTCCACTGTACTATTTCACCCCAAAAACACTGAAGAAAAAAAGAATTTGTATGTTTTTGGAATAGATTTCAGAAAACATGTGGTTAGGAATGGTATTATTTTTAATTTTTAATAAGAAACTCACATATTTTGAAGAACAACAAATCCAACCATCCTGCAAATGTTTGTTCAAAACCTACAGATTCTTTGCTGAGTGTCAGAAAGATATAGAGATGAGGGAAATATGTTCAAATTTCAAGAACTAACTAGAATGAGATCTTGCCCCACATATACAACAAACACACAGAAAATGGAGAAGAAAGCAGACCGTTTCACACATTATTAGCAAAACCCCAAATGGGAGTCAGTATAAAAACAAACACATGAGGGATGCCTGGGCGGCTCAGTCGGTTAAGCTGCTGCCTTCGGCTCAGGTCATGATCCCAGGGTCCTGGGATTGAGTCCTGCATTGGTTTCCTTGCTCAGCAGGGAGGCTGCTTCTCTCTCTGACTTTGCCTGCTTGTCCTCTCTCTTTCTGAGAAATAAATAAATAAATAAATCTTAAAAAAAAAAAAAACCCGCACACAAACACATGCACACACCAACTCTAGGTATTTTACCTACATTTAACCATTAACAGCAAATCCCCTGGAACTAAGAAAATATTCTAACCTCTTAATATTTTTTTTCCTTTAATTTCCCATTTATACCTTAATTTAAAGATAGAAAGGGGGAAAACAGGTATAAAGATGTCTTTTATTTCTGGGAAACAAGGAAGGATATTAGAAATATATAAATGAGGATAGAAAAATCATAATTCGGGGGGAGGAGTCAAGATGGCGGAGAAGAGCAGGCTGAGATGACATCAGGTAGCAGGAGATCAGCTAGATAGCCTATCAAACCATTCCGAACACCTACGAATCCAACAGGAGATCGAAGAGAAGAAGAGCAACAATTCTAGAAACAGAAAATCGACCACTTTCTAAAAGGTAGGACCAGCAGAGAAGTGAATCCAACACGATGGGAAGATAGACCCTGGGGGGAGGGGCCGGCTCCTGGCAATCGGTGGAACAAGTCTTAAAAGTCTGCTCCACGGAGGGACATTGCTCCAGAGGCTAAACTGGGGTGAAGACCTCGCGGGGACAGCATGGACTCAGGTCCCGCGGGGTCACAGAAAGATCGGGGGTGTCTGAGTGTCGCAGAGCTCACAGGTATTAGAGCGGGGAAGCCAGCTGCGGAGACAGAGCTGAGGAGTGAGCTCACAACTCAGAGTTACCTTGAACCAAGCTCGGCTGGAGGCTGGGGAGATGGGAGTGATTAAGCGCTTTTCTCTGAAGGAGCACTGAACACTGGGGCCCTGAGCTCTTGCCTCCTCTGAGCCAGAGATTGGGCGGCCGCCATTTTCATTCCCATCCTCTGGAACTCTACAGAAAGCGTTCAGGGAACAAAAGCCCCAGAAATCTGAACAAAAGCCCCAGAAAGCGAACCTGAGAGGATTACTTAGCCCGGCCCCTGGTAATGGCGGTGCAATTCCACCTGGGGCAGAGACACTTGAAAATCACTACAACAGGCCCCTCCCCCAGAAGATCAAGAAATCCAACCAAGACAAAGTTCACTTAACAAGGAGAAGAGCAGAATCCCAGAGCACATCTTCCTGGGGCCTTTGCCACCCTGTTAGTACTACATTTGCTCCTTCATATATTCTTATCTGGACAAAATGACAAGGTGGAAAAACTCACCACAAAAAAAAAGAACAGGAGGCACAACCGAAGGCTAGGGACCTAATCAATACAGACATTGGTAATATGTCAGATCTGGAATTCAGGATGACGATTCTCAAGGTTCTAGCCGGGCTCGAAAAAGGCATGGAAGATATTAGAGAAACCCTGTTGGGAGAAATAAAAGCCATTTCTGGAGAAATAAAAGAACTAAAATCTAATCAAGTTGAAATAAAAAAAGCTATTAATGAGGTGCAATCAAAAATGGAAGCTCTTACTGCTAGGATAAATGAGGCAGAAGAAAGAATTAGTGATATAGAAGACCAAATGACAGAGAATAAAGAAGCTGAGCAAAAGAGAGACAACTCCTGGACAACGAGGGGAGAATTCGAGAGATAAGTGATACCATAAGATGAAACAACATTAGAATAATTGGGATTCCAGAAGAAGAAGAAAGAGAGAGGGGAGCAGAAGGTATACTGGAGAGAATTATTGTAGAGAATTTCCCTAATATAGCAAAGGGAACAAGCCTCAAAATCCAGGAGGTGCAGAGAACACCCCTCAAAATCAATAGGAATAGGTCCACACCCCATCATCTAATAGTAAAATTTACAAGTTTTAGCGACAAAGAGAAAATCCTGAAAGCAGCACAGCACAAGAAGTCTGTAACATACAATGGTAAAAATATTAGATTGGCAGCAGACTTATCCACAGAGACCTGGCAGGCCAGAAAGAACTGGCATGGTATATTCAGAGCACTAAACGAGAAAAACATGCAGCCAAGAATACTTTATCCAGCTAGGTTATCACTGAAAATAGAAGGAGAGATAAAAAGCTTCCAGGACAAACAAAAACTGAAAGAATTTGTAAACACCAAACCAGTTCTACAGGAAATATTGAAAGGGGTCCTCTAAGCAAAGAGAGACCCTAAAAGTATTATCAGAAAGGAACAGAGACAATATACAGTAACAATCACCTTACAGGCAATACAATGGCACTAAATCCATATCTCTCAATAGTTACCCTGAATGTAAATGGGCTAAATGCCCCAACCCTAATCAGGGTTTCAGAATGGATAAAAAAACAAAACCCATCCATATGCTGCCTACAAGAAACTCATTTTAGATCTGAAGACACTTCCAGATTCAAAGTGAGGGGGTGGAAAACAATTTACCATGCTAATGGACATCAGAAGAAAGCCGGGGTGGCAATTCTTATATCAGATCAATTAGATGTTAAGCCAAAGACTATAATAAGAGATGAGGAAGGACACTATATCATACTCAAAGGGTCTGTCCAACAAGAAGAAGATCTAACAATTTTAAATATCTATGCCCCTAACATGGGAGCAGCCAACTATATAAACCAATTAATAATAAAATCAAAGAAACACATAGACAAGAATACAATAATAGTAGGGGACTTTAACACACCCCTCACTGAAATGGACAGATGATCCAAGCAAAAGATCAACAAGGAAATAAAGGTCTTAAATGACACACTGGAGCAGATGGACATCACAGATATATTCAGAACATTCCATCCCAAAGCAACAGAATACACATTCTTCTCTAGTGCCCATGGAACATTCTCCAGAATAGATCACATCCTGGGTCATAAATCAGGTCTCAACTGGTATCAGAATATTGGGATCATTCTCTGCATATTTTCAGACCACAATGCTCTGAAGCTAGAACTCAATCACAAGAGGAAATTTGGAAAGAGCACAAGTACATGGAGACTCAACAGCATCCTTCTACAGAATGAATCGGTCAACCAGGAAATTAAAGAAGAATTATAAAAATCATGGAAACAAATGATAATGAAAATACAATGGTCCAAAACCTGTGGGACACAGCAAAGGCAGTCCTGAGAGGTAAATATATATCGATCCAAACCTTTCTCAAGAAACAGGAAAGGTCTCAAATACACAACCTAACCCTACACCTAAAGGAGCTTGAGAAAGAACAACAAAGAAAGACTAAACCCAGCAGGAGAGGAGAAATAATAAAGATCAGAGCAGAAATCAATGAAATAGAAACCAAAAAAACAATAGAACAAATCAATGAAACTAGGAGGTGGTTCTTTGAAAGAATTAATAAGATTGATAAGCCCCTGGCCAGACTTATCCAAAAGAAAAGAGAAAGGACCCAAATAAATAAAATCATGAATGAAAGAGGAGAGATCACAACCAACACCAAAGAAATACAAACAATCATAAGAACATATTATGAGCAACTCTATGCCAACAAATTTGACAATCTGGAAGAAATGGATGCTTTCCTAGAGACATATCAACTGCCAAAACTGAACCAGGAAGAAATAGAAAACCTGAATAGGCCCATAACCAGTAAGGAGATTGAAACAGTCATCAAAAATCTCCAAACAAACAAAAGCCCAGGGCCAGATGGCTTCCCAGGGGAATTCTACCAA
>RCUC01137715.1:0-24702 GCA_003697995.1 Taxidea taxus jeffersonii
TGATCTCAGGGTTGTGAGGTCGAGCCCCGTGTAGGGATCTGCACTGGGCATGGAGCCTGCTTGGGATTCTCCCTCTCTCCTTCCCTCTGCCCCTTCCCTCCTGTCTCTAAAATTAAAAAAATAAATAATTAAAATTTTTTAAAGAATTAGGCATCCACCCTTCAGCAGCGTCCTCCCATCTGGAACACAGAGGTGCCTATCCCCCAAGTTCACCCACACCACACACATCCTAAGGGACAACACCCTAAGGGACAGCTGATCATGAAGATTAAAGGACCCTGGGTCCCAGGCTGTCTGTGTGGATCACAGCTACCCTGCTGCCCACCTACCTCAGGACCACCACCTGAGAGAGAAACAAACGTCAGTGTTTTTGAACTACTGTATTTTTGGAGCTCTCTGCTACAGTCCTTACCTATCGATGCTGATGAGGAAACTACACCATGTACGAACCATCCCCTTCCACCAGTCCAGTTTCAAGTACCCTATCTAAAAAGCCAAGTCCCTCTCCTTGGGATAATCTAAACCAAATTGCTGTTTCTCAGCCTCATCTGCATTTTGTGGCCACAGCCTCACAGAAATAGGAATTCATTCATTCGGCAAACTTTTGAGCCACCTACTCCTATATAAGAGGTAGTATGTTTCCCATGAGGGATACCAAAGTCCACGGGATAAAGAAAGCAGATGAAACCCTCCCCGGGTCAGGTCCTCCATACTGCACGCTGTTGACCCATAAGGCAAGCACTAGGTCATCTCTGCCCTGTCTCCCGCACTTTGTGGTGCCTTTCACACAACAGGCACTCAATTAATAAGTAGTCAAGTGAATGAATTAAGAAATCAGTAGGGGCGCCTGGGTGGTTCAGTGGGTTAAAGCCTCTGCCTTCGGCTCAGGTCATGATCCCAGGGTCCTGGGATCGAGCCCCACATCAGGCTCTCTGCTCAATGGGGAGCCTGCTTCCCACCTCCACTGCCTGCCTCTCTGCCTACTTGTGATCTCTGTCAAATAAATAAATAAAATCTTAAAAAAAAAAAAAAAGAGATCAGTAGATGAGTCCTGTCCTCCATGAACTCAGTCAAAAAGGGGAGACAGAGAAAACAGTGTAGTGTCTCTTACATCATGGGCACGCCCAATGTTCAAAGACCTTTAGAAATGAACGTATCAAACAACTTAATGCCTGTGCCATGGAGGGGCAGGAGGCATTAGAAGCCAGCAGTCTTCCTGGCGAAGCTGAAATCTGCCAAGAGTTCTAAAGAACAATTAGAAGGTAGCCAAATAAACCAAAAAGAAAAAAAAGTAAGGCATCAAGAAAAGATGTGGCACCCATGCTGGGTGAACATGTCTACAATGATGGCAACCAGTGGCGGAGTTCCTTCCGGGCCTATGACGAACACAACTAGCAGTCCTCAGAATGCCACGGCTTCCCTTAACTAAGCTACAACTGAATTCTTTCTCTCGTGTTTGCATCGCCCCACTTGCCTACTGTGAACTGCTGTTCAGATTTAATTTTCATTTTTAATCTAAAAATCAGGACTTACTGGACTCATTCTAAAAAGTTCTCTAGCATGCAGTCAAGGAATCTCAAGGTTGACAAGAATCAGAAAGGTAGCTGGGTAAGTGTTGGGAAGACACCCTGAGCAGCTAGCATCAGATCTCCTGGGCAGTCGCACGAGATTTTTATCCTTCTCTTATGGCTCGTCTGGCTTGGCCTCCGAGTGTATTTGTTGATGTACCGATTCCTGCTCCCCCGCTAGACCGCATGCTCTTCATGCGGCATCCCCATTCTTTGTCTCGTATTCCTCCCGGGCTCAATAATCAAGGGCTTGGCACAAAACCATCTTTCACCCAATGCCACCAGCTCTGGGCAGCCCCTATCAGGTCCCATCTACTTGTTTCTGGGTGCAGCCCCGTTGATCTTTTCGGTAAAGGTGAGATGTTGCACCTTCTTTCCTAGGACCCACAGCCACCCCCACAGGTGGAGCTACCTTCCTGCTTCTAATGCCAATCATGCCACATTACTTCTTTTTTTGCCTCCATTTCTATTTTGGATTAGGGCTCAATCCTCTAAGCATTTTAAAAAAGAGGAACAGGTTCCAAATAAACGACCCCATTTGTGGGGTGCAGAATGTCCTCAGAAATTGTCAGATGTTTCCTGGCAGATGTTTTAAGCCTGGAATCATCAATGGCCCTTCCAGTTCCATCTTTTGTTCCTCTGACAAGGTTACTGTGCTTCCTTGAGACTTCCTGTTTGGATAACCACACACTTGGGTGTTCAAACTCCCATGTGTTCATTATTCACCATAAAAGGGACCTGAGGAAGTAACCAGGCAGTCGAGCACAAAATGATGTATGAACAAAAACAGCTGTGTGTTAGGAGGATGGACAGAAAGACAGCAGGGATCTAGGCATGCTGTGAATTTCAAAAACAAGGTCTATTTAGTCAGGCATGGCTAAAAGTCTGCTGATTCAGAGCATTAGTGACCCGTTTCATAATTTAAAATCACTAGAGATGTGAATAAGTCTGTTTTCAGTTACTACCTCCAGAGTGCCCCCCCCCCAAACTGCCGCCACTACCCTTCCCAACAGTCTCTCTCTCTCATGGGAACAAAGCTGCCTCTCCTTTCTCTCACAGAAATGGCAATACCAACTCAAAATATTTCATGCAAAAAAATAAATACCCATTTTATTTCCCAAACCAAAAAGCAGATCCTCCCCCACCTTCCCCAGGGACCTTCCTATAAAAACACAGGAAAGCACAGATACAGGTACACATAAGGAAAACACAAACAGCAGCACAAAAAACAGCCTATGTTTTCTAACATCTGGAAAGCATGTTAATTTCCAGAATCAGTCCATCTTTTGGTACCCTGAATTCACCATCTGCATCTTGTGCCAGGATATAAGAGCTTTAAAGTGGACATATGTTTAAAACCCAAACTTTGTCAGAAGGGCTATAAAACTAAATGACCCCAGTTCCACCAGGAGTTGATGCTCACTTATTTCTTGGCATGTGGCAAGAACGCTGAAAACAGCAGTAAACAAACCAGCTTGAAGCTCTAAAGCAATCCTGATAAAGTAAACAAATTTTATTACAGCTGTATTGCAGATGTTCCCAGAAACTTTCATAATCTAGCAGAGTTCTACAAATTTGGTCTTCAGCAGAATTTCTATCCCATGAACTTATCTAAAATATTCGCTCTAAATTCAAAACTCTGTATAGAGTCACTCTACAAGTTACTCCTAGACACTCAACCCCAAAGAACATGACCATTTTCCCATAAAAGACAATCATATGACCAAAGCAATTAAAGTACACAGTTCTTTTGGTTTCCAAATGCCCTCTCCCTCACTCCACCCAGCCACCCACCCCCTTCCAAAGATACTCATCTCTACCAGACCATGATCTGGCATTAAAATAGCAATAATCTAAAAATTTAGTGACCCCGAAACACCAGAGGTCAGCAGTCCTATCAGACAGAATAAGGTCCGTGACAAGGGGGAGCCACCAGGGGAGGAGTCACAGCCCAGAAGTGCAGGCGGACAACCAAACTGCTATAGCAGGCAAGGACATCCCACATGAAACTCCACATCTAGATCCAATCATGTTACGTTGCCAAGTTACTCTCATTTATTCTTCAGTAGTTTTGTTTTGATAATAAAATGATCTCTGGTCTTGAGAACATCTGGGAAGACTAGTCCTCCTTCTAATCAGGATCTGTGCTGCCAGAGTAGGAAAGTACCACTTTCCAGTCCCACCAAAGAACAGAAAGCCCTTACAGAGCTGTCCAACTCATCATCATCTAGATATCACGAACCCTATTTATGCTTCTGTGTTTTACCAAATGTCAAAATTTTTTTACCAAATGGCAAAAAAAAGGGGGGGGTGCATTTTAAGCCCAACATTCGGCCCTCAAAGGTAGCAACGGGTACCATCCCCCCAACTGCCCATAAGAAAGGAGCATGCACATTTAATAACGCTTAGTCACCAGGGTGTGATGCTGTAACCACATGTATTACAGAAAACACAACGTGTGCTGAGCAGGTCCATAAAAACAGTAGAAAAGGTAACACTGCGATTCAGTAATACTTAAAATGCAACGAGTCAACTCCCACCTGTAAAGAAAAACCAATCCTAGAATCTCCAGCTCAAGAAGTGGAGACAGTATGCAGCGAGGGAGCAGCACAACATACAAAATCTAAGTGGGAACTATGACCTCGCTTTCAGCGATCAAGCAAAAAATAAATAAATAAATAAATAGTAGGTATCTAAGAATCAACTTAGATTGACTTTAGATTTAGTCTTTAGTCTAAGACTTTAGTCTTAGACTGACTTTAGCTCAGCATGCTCTGGGGAAACTAAGAAGATACAAACTGAAGAAAGGACAGACACACAGAGCAGATGTATGAATTTAGTAAACAGTTACAGATTTACAAATTACCACATACAGAAATCAAGGAGAAGGGAGTCACTTCTGGCCTGAAAGAATTCTCCTAGGACCACAGTAGTTATGTATCAATCAATCCATGAAAGACTGGTTAGACCTATTTAGTTGGCAAACTTGAACAACAAAAAAGCCACCAGGTAGGGCACCTGGGTGGCTCAGTCAGTTAAGCGTCTGCCTTCAGCTCAGGCCCTGATCTCAGAGTCCTGGGATCAAGGCCCACGTGGGGCTCCCTGCTCAGCAAGGAGTCTGCTTCTCCCTCTGCCCTTCCCCCCAACTCATGCTCTCTCTCTCAAATAAAATCTTTAAAAAAAGAAGAAGAAGGAGCCACCATGTAAGAGTTAGAATTTACTTGGAGCAGAATGGAAATGAAATCAAACTTGGAGATGGAGCGGGCAGCCTTTTCTTTAAGGACATCAGATAAAGTAAGCAACTGAACTAAATTCAGCAGTTCTCAACAACCAGAAGAGAGTCATGGATAAGGCAGAAAGGAGATAAGGTGGCACTCCCCTGACCACCCTTCAGGAAATGGGGTATATGATACACTTTCCCTATCACTAGACACTGACAAAACCCAGGATCTCATTCTGAAATTCAATAAATTCCTCAGAAATTCCTAGAAGCATGAACAGCTAAATATTATGAAACTAGTGTAAGTGCCCCAAACCTGAAATTCTTCCATTGCCAACAATCCTCTGTTCCTCACAAACAAATGCAAAGCCCTGTAAAAGCAGCAACCCAAATCCAAAGCCCCTGGAGCGGAGGTCTCTCACAGAAACCTTTGGTTCAGTCCACTTTCATTTCACGCCTCAATTAAAGGTCTTTCTATAGTTCTCTATTACTCAAGGGGACTTTTCTAACATGGTAGACTAGGAACAGCATAACCTACCCACAACAAGTCTAGATTCCAACCTAAACTCAGCATGTGACTTCTCTGAGATCAGAGTCGTCTTATGTGATTATTCCATAGGGGGCCATAATAGTTCTCGACTGTTTTTGAGGATTCAAAAAGGTATAAGGAGAACTCTCCACGAAACGGGATTTACTTTCTTTTCCCCCTAATTTTCAGGATCCTTGTCTTCTCAGAACCCATGATGCATGCCCCCACTACTCTATGGAAAACAAACAATGCCTTCACCATTATCTAGTTACTTTTAGATCTTTAGTTAAACAACTCGCCCTTCCCGCAAAGTCCTCCATTCCCATCCACTATTTCTCTTCAGGACCCAAGAGGCTCTTCCTGGCTAACTTCAATCTACACTTCAAAGTGTCACATGTATTCCCGCTGCACTTAAAAGAGTTTCAACTGAATTATTTTTATTGTGCCTACAAGCTCCCATTGATTCCCTCTGCATGATTATGTCTGTCTCATCTCTTCAAATGCATTACAAATTACCTGAAGACAGTGTTTCAACCTCTGTTGTTACCCACACATCGCCTATTACAACAGCCATAAATGAAGAATTTTCCCACCAGGGTCACCTTATTTACAGAAGACCTTTGTCCACTAACTAATTAGATTTACAATCCAATAAGCTCATCTCATTTTCGCGGTAGCTCCTTTCATTTGGAAATACTTCACAGACTGTCATAAACTTCTCTAAGAAAGCCACACAATTCAAGCTTCACTTACTATTCTAGAAGGCTCAATGAGAAGAAACCACTAGTCAGAACATGTCAAAGGAAAGAAGACGGGGTCTTCACACTGCAAGTAATTTATGGAACATTTAGATTTCATTACAGAAGTTAAATAATAAGTTATGTAAAAAACAGATATTGTGTAACCAAAGCACAAGCCTTGTAGACATCCTTAGGGGGTTCTCTAAACCTGCAACAAAACCCGCAAACTTAGGGTTTTACCACTTCAAACCACAAAAGCACCAACCGAAACCACTACTTGCATAAAGGTACAGGATGGTGCTCTTCCTGAACCCTTTCCCACACTCCACTTCCAGAGACCTTCCATGAAGCTCACCTGAATGCTTTTCTGAAAGCACTCGGCAGGTCCTAGAAACATCTGTTAACACCTATTAATGCCAATGACTGCAGGTAGGGAACACGGTAAGGGAAACAGATCTTATATGACTAAGCCTCCCCTTCTGTGCTCTACCATTTTAAGCCAAAGTCATCCCAGAAACAGACAAAACTACCCATGTATTATTTTGGATAACGACTGAAAAGTTTACTTTTTTTTTAAATTCGAGGAATAATTTACACACAATGAAGCACACACATATCAAATGCACAGCTCTGAACTTGTACATACCTGTACCCCTATGTAACCTCCCCCCAAATCAAGACACAGAACATAAAGTCAGAACTAGAAAGGAGCTAAAGGACTGGTCATTAGCGGTTCTCTCTGAAAACAATGACAGGCACCTTTGTAGTCACTGTCATGGAGATTCATTTTGGTTAGCAGAAACCTTCACGTACTTTGTGATTTATCATAAAACAAAATGCACTGAGTCCGTAACTCTATACAAGACCATTTCTATTTTTTATTTTAAGAATTAAAAAAAAAAAATGTGAAGGAGGCTGATTCTGGATTAATACCTCCAAGAACTTTCAGAACAAAGAGACAGAGGCGCCTGGGTGGCTCAGTGGGTTAAGCCTCTGCCTCCCGCTCAGGTCATGATCTCGGGGTCCTGGGATCGAGCACCACATCGGGCTCTCTGCTCAGCAGGGAGCCTGCTTCCCCCTCTCTCTCTGCCTGCCTCTCTGCCTACATGTGATCTCTCTGTCTGTCTCTCTCTCTCTGCCAAATAAATAAATTAAATATTTACAAAAAAAAAGATAAAATAACAAAAATCCAAAGACGACGATATAACAAAAATTCCACGTTGCCTGCAATATAACAGGAAGCAGCCACACAGCTGGAAACAAAGAGTAAAAGAAGGGAGCCCAGGGACTGTAACTCCTAAAGTTTTAAAGAAATCATGTAAATCCCCTAATTCATCTCCGAGCCTTGCCACAGGGTTCTCCTCCCACAAGAGATCTGAGAGCCCCATTGTCTGAGAAAGAGATAAGTCTGCTTTATTTTATTTCATGAATATGTAGCCTCAGAGGGCACCAGGCTGACTGGGCCCAGTTATTTTAGGATGGCCTCCTGGAAGAGCCCATGGAAAGAAAAGCAGATGTACTTAATCAGTGTCCCCACAGTCTGGCACAATACTCTAAAACCTCGGAGACATTTCTATAAATGCGTTTTCTGGTAACCCCTTTTAGCAAGCTATCAATTTTAGGCCCTAATGAGCAAATATCTAATTTTATCATTTTATAAGAAAGGAGATGCTTGCAAATCCTAGCAAGGCCCTCTTACAAATCTAAAAGCAAGCAACTTGGGCCAGATAATAGAACCAGCACACACAAAGGAACTTTACCCTTTGGAACTGACAATTTAAGATAAGGGGTCAGATTGATTCCTTATTTTTAAAAATCTTCTCAGGAATTTTGGGCAGTAAAAATAAATAAACAGCTCTGCTCTGAGCTTTGACACTTTTCCCTGAAACTCAAACAGAACAGTGCTAGTGCTGTCAATTAAGTGCAGCTGGAGACAAGGGGTAAGTAAGGAAGCATCTGCTGGTTCCGCGCCTGTTAACTCCAGACAAGTAAGCGATGACTGTCCATCCAGCTAACGACTATAACGTGGACCTTTGCTAGCCCGCAGGGAAGGATCCCTCAGTAGGCCTGTCTTCTAACTGCACCCCAATGAGTCAAACAAACTAAAAATGATGCCACACACAATAACCGTATGAAATATGTCACTGTAACTTCTCCCCACAACTGCCCTTTAAGAGATCCTTGAATCGGGTATTTCAATAATGGATGTGAATGCAGGTTTTAAAGTAAAAGATTTAGGTCCATTTCTAAAGAAAACACACACGATATTAACATTAAGTTTTCAGAAATACATAGTCACTATGAAATTCAAATCTGAGAAGATAGCTTCCTCACATAATTTATCTTGACTATTTATGACTTCAAATCACATAAAAGTCCATTTTTTTACCCAAAAAAGGACATTCACCGATCTTTCAATTCCATGTCAGTTCCACGTAACTCAGTTCTTTTTTTTAAAACGATAGAAACCAAAGAACTATGCGCCACATTTAATATCAGCTATTACAGGGGCATATGTGTCAAGAAAATAGATGACGCTGATAAAAATAAACACAAACTCCAAAGTATTGCGGAGGAGAATTTAAAGTAACAAGCAGGGGGCGCCTGGGTGGCTCAGTGGGTTAAGCCTCTACCTTCTTGATCATCAGGTCATGATCTCAGGGTGGTGAGATCAAGCCCCGAATAGGGTTCTCTGCTCAGCAGGGAGCCTGCTTCCCCCTCCCTCTCTCTGCCTGCCTCTCTGCCTACTTGTGATCTCTGTTAAATAAATAAATAAATCTTTAAAACCATAAGTTATGGGGCGCCTGGGTGGCTCAGTGGGTTAAGCCTCTGCCTTCAGCTCAGGTCATGATCTCAGGGTCCTGGGATCAAGACCCACATCAGGCTGTCTGCTCAGCGGCGAGCCTGTTTCCCCTTCTCTCTCTGCCTGCCTCTCTGCGTACTTGTGATCTCTGTCTGTCAAATAAATAAAATCTTTAAAAAACAAACCAATAAAGTAACAAGCAGTGTTTGGGGACTTCTTATAATTCAGGCATTCCTGCATTCACTCACTCTACATATATTCATGGAACACTATGCCAGGTACAGTGCTAAGCACTGGAAATATAGACTCTAGCCTCCATCTAAATGGTAAGTGAATGTTCTCTAGGCTCACGCCTTTCATTTACAACTTATTTTCTAAGACTGAATGCATTGGTGTAGGGCGGAAGTCACAAATTGTGTGCTGTACAGGCCCAGAGAGCACGTATTTTAGGCTTCGAGGGACAAGACATACAGTATCTGTTGCAATAACTCAACTCCTGGGATGCCTGGGTGGCTCAGTGGGTTAAGCCGCTGCCTTCGGCTCAGGTCATGATCCCAGCGTCCTGGGATCGAATCCCACATCGGGGTCCTTGCTCGGCAGGGAGCCTGCTTCTCCCTCTGCCTCTGCCTGCCACTCTGTCTGCCTGTGCTCGCTCTCTCACTCTCTCTCTGACAGATAAATAAATAAAATCTTTAAAAAAAAAATAAAAAATAACTCAACTCCTTTGTAGCACACAAACAGCCATAGGCAATAGGTTAATAAATGCAATTCACCGTGTTCCAATGGAACTCTGTGGATGCCAAAATTTGAATTTCATATGATTTTCACATGTCACAAAATTTCATCCTTCTTTTGATTGTTGAATGAAAAATGTAAAAACATCTGCATGGTGCGCACAAAAATAGGTGGCAACCCTGGGCTGATTCGGCCAGTAGGCTATAAACTTGCCTGCATCCCAGTCTAGAGATGTAGGTCTCCACACCTAGGCCACAAGTTCCATGAGGTCACAGCAATGTCCAATGAATCACTACGCATCCAGGAATCAGTATGGTGCTGAGGAATGGCAAGCAATTCACTAATGTTGGTTACACTGAACTGAATTAAAAGACTAAGTCCCTGACTCTGGCTTCAAAAACTTCATGGTCAAGTGGTAACAGACCAATCAAGAAACATGTAATAGCACTGATAAGTGCTGCGGTAGACACCTACAGGGTGGTGAGTGGGGCACTGAATCCACACCTGGGAGAAGGATGGAAAGGATAGAAGACAGAGAAACCAGGGGGAATTTCCCAAAGGTGGTGACACCTGGGAGAAGAGTTCCAGACTAAAGAAGCAGCCCTCTGAGCATGTAAGATGACAGGAGATAAATCTAGAGGTTAAAAACAACAATCCAGATCTTAAAGTACCTTGTACACCATGCCAAGGAGTCTGGACTTTATCCTAAAGGTTTGAGGAACCACTGAAGAATTTTAGCTGGGAAATATCATCAGATTTGCATTTTAGAACCATCCCTCAGTCCAAGGTGTGGCTGCCTGTACAGAAAGGGCAAAAATGGTGGCAGAAAGGCCACCAGATAGTAAGCTGTTGCAGTAATTCAAGTGAAATTCAATGGAAAGCTACAATAAGGTACGGTTAAAGGGGAGGATTCAAGAGACACAGTGGCTAGATACAGGACGTAAGAGCTGAATCTTGGACAGACTGTAGGAAGGATAGGCAGGAAAGGAAGGGGTTAGGTTACAGGTGTCCAGATCTGACCTGCCTCCAGCAGTGGATCCTATCTGCTCTCCAGAGTAATCTTACTGATGAGAGCCTATCAAGCCTCGTTATCTTTTATGAGAGGCTTGGCGAAAAACTGGTCTAGAGCCTCAGGATTAAAACAGTAGTGCATTCACAGAGATATGACTTTGAGTTGGGTAAGGCAGTGAAGAATGAATATAGTTTAGGACATGGCCTCTGGACAGCTCAAACTGACCATGTCCAACGAGTCCTTAGGACTGGAGTAAGAGCTCGCCTAGAGATACAAGTTTAGTATTTATTAATTTGTAAACAGTAAACAATGCCTTGAGACCAGAGGAATTCACTCAAGGAGAGTGAGTCACATGAAAAAGAAAGGAATCCAAAAATTTTAGTGAAAAATAACAGAGGGGAAAGGAGGAAAATCGAGGGAGTCTGGTATCTCTGAATCAGTGTGTACATGAATTTGTATTTTAAAGCTGGTCTGGAATAAACTAGTCATTCCTTTGAAAGATCTATTAACAAAGCTGAGTTGCTGGGGCTAAGGCAACAGACGAAGGAGTCAAAACCCTCCCTCCACTGGGATTTCTGGCAAATCACCGCCTCAGGATCTTCATCTTTGCCTTCACTGAGTTGTGGAAGTCTACTCAGTGATAAACTGAAAGTTTCATAAAGTGTAAAATATTATAAAAGCACTCTGGATTTATTACTGTCATTACAACAGTGTGAAAATTCCATCCAGGAACATAAACTTCTGAAGACGCAACCTTCTACCTTCTTCCATTCTACCAGGTATTGTGCTATGTGTTGAGTAGGTATTTGAAAAATGTTTACTGAATATTTGGGAGTAACGTGAGAATGTATGCATGCGGGGGAAGGGGGAAGGAGCACAGAGCAAGAGGCATATCCAACTTCCTAAAAGGATTTAGAACTGAAATCATCAAACTAACCCTCCCACAACTGTGGCCAATGACAAAAGAATGGTGGGGGGTGCTCATAGTCCCAACTTCTCTCCCAATGTGTAAATTGTTCCTCTGAATGCTTTAGAAACATAGAGAAGATATTTACAGAAAAAGCTGTGAATTATAGAAAAGGAAAACAGCCAACAGCAACTCTATAGAACTGTGTTCAACTACTGCTGGCCATTAAGGAAGAGCTCCCTAACTTCTCAAGTTGGAACCTGCAACATGTAAATCAGGCCTTTGTGAGACGAACTAAAATAGTGTCCCCTCGGGGTGTGCAAATACCACAGTGAAGTCACCAGAGTGAACTATTCCCTGACACAGTCAGAACCTACCTTGCGGAGATTGTCCTGTGGAAAAAAAATTGCTGTTGGTTTCATTTTACATACACACTGAAAGGAAGCAGCAGAATAAAATGCAATATCCCATATATCAATTATTTTGATTTAGACACACAAAAAGGATAGATGTGGCTAAAAAGAATCATTTAATCAGGACGGCTGGGTGGCTCAGTTGGTTAAGCGGCTGCCTTCGGCTCAGGTCATGATCCCAGCGTCCTGGAATCGAGTCCCGCTTCGGGCTCCTTGCTCAGCAGGGAGCCTGCTCCTCCCTCTGCCTCTGCTTGCCTCTCTGTCTGTCTGTGCTCGCTCTCTCTTTCTCTCTCTAACTAATAAATAAATAAAATCTTAAAAAAAAAAAAGAATCATTTAATCACTGTTTGCTCCTAAAGCTTATAGAGGGGAGTTGGAAACAAATCTGGTCCTGGTGTAAATTTTAGGAGTTCCATAAACTTTGATTGAGTTGGTTTATAAGCACTTTCTTCCTTAATCTAATTGTTTTCAGAAAGGGGGAGAGCTACCTTCCTCTAAGATCCAGACCAAGCCTGCCAAGTTTCCATCCGCAATGACTATCAAGTTAATTAAAAAGGCTGTTTCATAAAAGGCAAATCCTCAGCTACAATCTTACTATCAACTATCCTGCTGATACTAATAAAAGTTATTATGACTTATCCTTTAACACAAAAGCCAAACTTTTAAATAGCCGTTGAATAATCCATAGAGAAGTTAGGAAAGAAGATCCAGAAGTTGAGCGCAAAATAAGACTTCTTTTTAGAACAGGATGCCTGGCTGAGATTTCTCTCCACAACAGGCAGAAAATGCAACTCCTGCTCCCATAGCAACCTGAACTGATTCTATCTGAGGATACACTGCACCCTGGATTACTGTATATGGTGCTTAAGACATGGCTGCTCTCAGAATCAACACTGACTTTCCTGGCTTCTGTGCAAGTGATGATAATGGTACAATGATCTAATTTGTCCTTGCCATCAGTTAAAATCTGCCTTACCGACCACTCCCCCCAAATAGTAGCAGTTAAAACGATAACATAATTTTACATATACACGTATTATGCGTGAAAAGTTTCTGGAAGGCTGCATGAGAAATTGTGAATGGTGCTCTCTTCCAACCTAGCAAATAAAGAGGAAGAGATTCCCTAGTCATTATATGCAGCTGTTTTAATTCACCACGTCGTGTTTTATTTTTAAAGTAAAAAAAAAAAAATGACCTACAGTTAATGCCAAAACATGTATGTTTCTTGTAATGACGTAAGTGCAGTCTGACTTTGCTTATTTTAAGGTTTATTGTATTTAAAGTTCAACATCAAAAGGGAGGGGAGAAAAGCGTTGGCTAGCCCTGCTTCTTTCACACTGCTCACTTGGGAGTTTCACAGGCTCTAAGGGCAGGGCACAATATGCATCACTTGCTTAAGGGTATGTGAAATTGGAACTGGATGGGAGATTTAATAGATGCACAAACAGTCATGGTACTTGAATTCATGGGAAACAGCAAGCTAGAGCCCATAGAGTAACTGAAGTTAAGGACTGAATACGCTTAACATCAAAACACACAATGATATATAAAGCCCTGCCTATACCTTATAAATCATAACTTGCATGTATACATACATCCTTGTCATTAAAAAAGAAGCAGGGGAGGGGCACCTGGGTGGCTCAGTGGGTTAAAGCCTCTGCCTTCGGCTTGGGTCATGATCTTGGGGTCCTGGGATAGAGCCCCATATCGGGTTCCCTGCTCAGTAGGGAGCCTGCTTCCTCCTCTTGCTCTGCCTGCCTCTCTGCCTACTTGTGATCTCTGTCTGTTGAATAAATGAATAAAATATTAAAAAAAAAAGAAGAAGAAGCAGGGGAAACTTGGGGGCGGGTTGAGGGGATAGGGAGGAGATACTGAGAAAGGGAGAGAGAGATTGAGACATCGACCCCACAACACACTAGTCTCCCTCCCCTTTTGCACCTTCTCCACCACATACAACTTCCTCTGGAACATCATTTCGGGTCCAAGAAAAAGTACAAGTTCTAGTCAGGTTTTTAGAAATTGTCTATCTTAAAAGTTTCAAATAAACAGTTAATCACAACACTCATATGGAAACTATTTTAAATAACTTTTTTTAAACCCATAGTTTTATGAACTTCATTTACCACGAATATTACCAAAAACTGAAGACTTTTCAACAAAAACAAGTCCAAGCATATAACATTTTTTAGAGCACAAAGTCATTTAAGAGTCCTAACAAGATGGCCTCTTGAGATTTCTTTCGACCTTTAATCACCATGATCCATAATTAATACATCTGCTCCCCACCAGTAACAACCTAACTTGACTGTTACTGTCTTATCTACCACATTACCTTTACCTTTGTAACACAGAAATAATCTGAGTGATCTACCTACTTCTGCAATCACCTAAAGTAACCTTTTGCTACACAGTGCCCACAGCAGAAAACTCAGAATGCAGAGATTAACAGCCTGACCTTTACCTAAGTAACAGATTCTTACTCAGAAATTTTCAATTGAATCCCAGGCACTTTGAGGCAGTGAGCAAATGCTTCCATTTTGAAATTTTTAGTATTTGAAAATAGATAAAACTTTGTGGGCATTCCAAATTCAACACAGAAACTTTAATAAATTTCCACAAAAATAATTGGGTATAAATTTAAAAAATAATCTTGACCAAGTTTAAAAATATAATATCTAAGAGTATTTAGCTGTCTAAAGAGTTCCCATGAAGACTTAGAAGACCCCAGGTCTCTTGCTGTGTCTTAGAAAGGCACCTGTTCCAACACACTGCTGGTTCTATGCATTTCCAATACCTTTAAAACACTGAAGTACAGTTCAGTTCTCCCATCTCTGAAAAACGAGGGCCTCAGAGTTTCACTTTCTGAACTTATTTTCCAAAGGTTCATTTTTCTAATAACTTGTCTAGAAATAAAACGGTATTACTAAGGTGCCAAAGACTGCTCTTCTAAAACTTACTCCACACACAGTAATTTAACTACTTTCCAAAGTACTTTGGGCAAGTTATATTCCTTCTCCGGAATCTTGATACTTACATAAAGTTTAATGTACCAGAGAGCAGCGGAAAGAAAAAATGCAAAACCATGACCAAAAGAACTATTTGCCTATAAAACATTCCTTTCAAAGATCCTCAAATAATATTAGCCTTATAGAATGATCTGGCTTTGAAGAATGGCTTAGGCCCTATGTTCTCTCTGGAAGTTCATTACTATCAGCTACCAGGGAAATCAATTCTTTCAGTGCAATGGGGACTGCAGCTCTACAAATCAGATGCCAGTTTATCACGCATATTTTAACTCTGTTAAACACAATAATGAATTATTCTGCTTGTTTATATATTTCAATGATGAAGAAAAACCTGCTTAGACCAAACATGATTTTTGATACCTTAGGATAAACATGTCCATCCTCATCCACCACCCGGCAACAAAGTTCTCTATACATCCTTTTCCTGATTTCTAAAAGGTCATTCATACATGTTTCTACACCGGCTTTGAATCAAAAGGAAAAGGAAAGACAAGAGAGCTTTTTCACTCAGGACCAAAGTGCAGCCAGAAATTAAAGTGGATGCACACTTTCTTTTGTTTTCTCTGTTCAGGAGTAGCGGTGAAATAACTTTGTGGCCCTTCATTAACGCTGAACAACTCTAAAGAACAATAACTTTAAAAGTGAATTTCTGTTTTAATTACACATAGGCCATACCGGTAGTAAAAGCATTGGCTTCCCTCAAATTCCCTTCACTAGAGACCCTCTGCTCTCTGGCTTATTCAATAGAGCAAAGAGCAATCAAGCTCAATCCTGGAGAGAGGGGGGCATTTAAACAAGATCAAAGTGCTGAAGGTAGACCATTCTATCTCTGATCCAAGAACGCTCCGTGGTGGCCCTGCGAGGGGGGAGAAAAGCGAGAACAGGGGTTTCTGATTAACACTTCCCCCCAAAAGGGACAAAAAAAACAGCCGAAAGGGCGAATCATCGAGGGGTGAAAATCTGGTTAAGTTAGAAAGAACAGAAAATCAAACAGATGCTAGCGCGAGGTATCCTGGCCCTCGCGGAATGTTAAGTGCCAGAGCTAGTTGAGAAGTCGGAGAAGGGAGGATCTGTGTGGCCCCTGCTGGGGAGCAGAGAGCCAGCACGGGGCAGTTCGGGCCCCGCAGGCTGGGCCAGGAGGTGAAGACGGCCAGGGAGCTGGGCTGCTGGCGAGCAGTAGCAGAAACAGGGCTGTCACCGCTTACCCAGGTGCAGCGTGAGGTTGATGGAGTTGGGGTACTGCACCCCGGCCAGCATGGTCTGGCTCTGCCACCAGGTGGTGTCGGCCTGGTTGTTGTAGTCGGTCAAGAAGGCTGCCCCGTGCTGCAGGTGGGGCTGCCCGGCGTCGCACAGGTGACAGGACTTGGTGACCCCGGTCACCCCGGTCTGCACACAGTACTCCTCGGGCGGAGTCCCGCACGTGTTGGTGGCCACCACGGTCACGTTGAAGGCGGCGTTGACGAACTCGGGCATGCAGCGCTGCGATCGCCCGCCCTCGTCCGTGCACTCGTCCATGGCTGCCCGGGCGCAGCCGGCCGCAGCGGCCGCCAGCACCGCCAACACCGGCCAGAGCCGTCCCCGGGGCCGCAGCGCGGGCGCGGCCCGCTCGCTGCCCTTCATCCCGCCGCCCGCGCGCTGGGCCACGCCGAAGGCAAGGGCGCGGGCGCGTTCCTCTCGCCCAGCGGTGTCCCGGGGAGGCCGCTCCGCGGGCTGAGCCTCGGGGCCCAGGGGCCGGACTCTCGGGGTGGGTGGTGGCGGCGGCTCGGACTGGAGAGACGGGCCAGTGGGCGCCGCTGGCGAGGACCGCACGGCCCGCTGACCACTGCCCGGCTCGCCGCCTCCGCGCCTCCCTCACCCACCCGGGACACAGCCCGCACTCGGCGCCGACCCCCGACTTCCGAGCGCGGGCCCGAGAGCGCGCCCCCGGGGAGGAAGGAGCAGGGGGTGGGGTCGGCAGGGTGGGGTGGGGTCTGGCGGAGGAGAAAGCCCAACCCCGGCCTCCTCTCAGCAGCTCCCGCGGCCCCCGTAGCTGGTCCCCCGCCCTCCTCGTGCCTTGGACTGCGCGTCCGCCCGGGCAACTCGCGGCGGCGGCGGGGGCGGCGGCATCTCGCGCTCCGGCCCGCGGCGCGGGATCGGCGGGGGAGGGGCCTTGGAGGGGCGCGGGGGGGGGGGGCGGGGGGAGGGGGGGGGGGGGGAAGGGGAGGGAGAGCGGGGGAGGGGGGAGGAGGGGGAAAGGAGGGGCGGCGGGGCGGTGCATGCCGGGACGGAAGGGGAGGCCGAGCAGAGCCCGCGCCCCGCGGGAGTTGGACGTCAGGGTCGGCTGGCTCTGCGTCCCCGGAGAGCCCCGATTGGGGGAAGGGGTAATGGAGGGAGCCTTAAAGGGGGGACGCCGGGTCGGTGAGGTCACTTGGAATCCGCCTTGGGGCCCCGCGCCAACTCGGGCCGCGGCGGCGCAGATCTCCGCCCCACCAGGTGTCGGTCGTGGCGTCCAGCCGGCCGCGCCCTGGGACCCGGACTCGAGGGACCGGACGGTGGGAGCTGCCCGCCGGCTCCTCGCTCCCACAGGCCGCCGCGGGAGTGCCCCCTGCTGCGCGGGGCGAGGCTCCAGCCTTTTCCAAGGAGAGGTCCCGGGGTGTCCAGGGGACCCACAAGATCCCTGGAGAATTAAGGGCCTTGGTCTTAGCATCAAAATGAATTTTCTGAAGCAATTTCCTGCCTCTAAATTAAAGCGTAGCCCTTGTTTAACAGGGGCAGAGAAGGAAGTGAAAGGGCTGGGAATGGAATGACATTTTTCCCTTGGGTAGGCAGACCCACTGCGAAATTCTTCCACTGTGTTGTTTATGTTCCCCATCTTGCCTTTAAAAGACTCGAAATTATCTGGATCTGACATCCTCCTTTTCGGGCCTGCTGAGTCACGGAATATTCTCCGTGCCAGAATGACTCAGTTCAGAGAACCTGAGCCAGAAGATCATGAGGTTTAGTCCCAGATCAGAACCTGGGCACTGACCCAGTGCTGATAGGACAAGCAGGGACCGGGAAAAGAGGGTGCAGTAAAAGTGGACCGCCCAGGGTGGGTCGTCTTTACACGTTTGGAATCCCCAGGCAAAGTGGTTGCAACTGCTGGATGCTCAGGAGACAGATACTTTTTTAACTTTTCCAGATCTTAATAGTAACGTAAGAATAATAAATGCATTCCCCCACCCAGCGGGAAAAAACCCAACCCCACAAAAAGAAACAAGCCCTATAACTGGTTTTGGATTCAGTAGTTCCGTTAAGACAGTGGGGATCTGAAATGATGAAATAAGTAAGTGTTGACTTGCTATGGCTGGGGTCAGTGTTCGCTCCAGAAGGACTTAAAGGCTAATGGTCTGGTTGTCAGGGGTGGGGTCTTTGCCAGAATGCTGAGTTTGCTTAGCAGGCACGTGGACCACTTGTATTGTTCGTTTATTTGATGAAATGGGTGAAGACGATGCATGACTAAACGTCTCTCAACTCCTCATCATTTGGCACCTCCACATTGGAAGAAGAAGGTTGTGGGACTGTATATTTATTCTTTCGTATTTGAGTTGAAGCAAAATAAATATACTCATTTATACCAAGAGAGGATGATATTTTCTCTCGGTCTTTCATTGTACTTGAGAACAAAGGCACGAAGGTAAGACGTTAGGACTCTGGGAGCATGACCTGAGCCAAACGCAGGTTCTTAACAACTGAGCCACCCAGGAGCCCCTAATAGTACATGTTCTTAACTGCTTACAAAGTGCATTATCTAGTAAATAGATGTGGTGTTTAGAAGAAAAACGTGAAGGTGTGGGAGAAGTGGTTTCAATCCTGTAAGAAATGCTTTTAGTGCTCAACCACCAGGGTCTCAATGCAGCAAGAAAGGTAGAATGAGAGGATGTAGTTGTTTATTATACAGACAAAAGAGTTCCAATTTTTTAAAAATCCCACTTAGAACTCCAGAGAAAAGAGATTTCTCCCTATCAGGATCTATCTTAACAATTTCAAGGAAGGATGCTGATTTTCCTGGCTTGGGTCACCTGCAAATCCCTGGGCATACTCACCCCTAACCAGTTGAATAGAGTAACATCACTAAAGCAGCCCACCGGAAAGCCAGGCAGTTTGGGAAAAGCAGTTCTTCAAGGAAATTTTGCCATTGCTGTTGTCAGAAGGGGGCAATTTAGTTACAAGGTAGAAAAATACAACAGAGGTCTACTACATCCAAACTGAGAATGTGTGATATAGTTAGAAAAAATAACTTAAAGGGTTATATTGACCTTTTAACACCGAAACTTTGTCCTTTTAAAAAATCTTCCCAGAAAAAAAAAAAATCTTCCTGGTGTACCTGGGTGGCTCAGTGGGTTAAGCCTCTGCCTTTGGCTCAGGTCATGATCCCAGGGTCCTGGGATCGAGCCCCACATCGGGCTCTCTGCTCAGCAGGGAGCCTGCTTCCCTATCTCTTTCTGCCTGCCTCTCTGCCTACTTGTGACCTCTCTCACTGTCAAATAAATAAAATCTTTAAAAAAAAAACAAACTTCTGTAATTACGAGTGTGTCCACTTTCCCATTCCTTAGTTTTTGCTGACTTCACTTCCCTGTACTTTTCCCAAGCCTTTTTCTAAGCACCACTATACTATATGCTTTATCTTTTATACACAGAATGTAATCTAAAGATAAGTTACTACTAATATAATGATGTTAGCCTATATTTGCCTTCTGTCTTATGCATTTCAAAATGTAATAACTCTGAAGCAGGGGATATTAACTTGTTGAGTGGAGGACTATAAGACTCAAAGAGAATTAAGTAATCTCTAGCAGGCAGCAAGATCAGCTGGAGCCTGCACTTTCTGGCTCCATATCCACTACTGTTTCCTTTTCTGTTGTATAAAGGTCATGGTCCACTGTAAAGGAAGAGCTGCCTCGAACTTTCAAGGTTTTTAGGTTATCAAATGGGAATTCTAAATTAGATGAAAATTAATGTGATACTGGAAGAGAATTAACAGTATCCCTCTTCAGAGTTATGCTAACTACACATGATCCTTTGTGTTGGGTTTATAGATCCTTCCTGGGTCCTTGGTACAAGTCCAAGCATAACAAGATAAGATATCTTCTGTGGCCATGCTCAGGTAAAGACAGGATTCCTCTCGTATGAGATAAAGCCCTTCCTTCCCACCCAGCAACATGTACCCAGTTTAAACCACTGGCAAAGATGCTAGTCTTAAAAGGAAGAGGAAAGGACACATACCATAATTCATAAAATTTAAATTCAAACTTTATTACAAAGCCAATAAAAAAGGAAGTATTTCCCAAAATGAGGAGCAAAGTGCAACCCCTCCCCAACCCAAAATCTTCCCATCAAAGGAACAAAGAACTTCACATTTCAAAAATGTTAACTATTCTACTAACCAGATGTGGACTGCATCCCACCGTATAGAAGAGAGAGAGAAATAATCTTTTATATACAGATGACATGGTTTTATTATGGGAATTCAGAATATCCTTAGTAAGCTGTTGACCCTGAATAATTAAATACTGTCAGAAAGGGTACAGCATTGAGTGTAGTTAATCATATTGTATCACAATTTGAAAGTTGCTAGGAGAGTAGGTCTTAAAAGTTCTCATCACAAGGAAAAAAAAGTTCACTATGAACAGTGATGGATGTTAACTAGATTTATTGTGGTGACCTTTTTTTTTTTTCTTCAGAAGACTAGTCTTCTTTTTTTATTAACGTATAATGTATTATTAGCCCCAGGGGTACAGGTCTGTGAATCGCCAGGTTTACACACTTCACAGCACTCACCATATCACATACCCTCCCCAATGTCCATAATCCCACTACCCTCTCCCTGCCCCCCTCAGTTTGTTTTGTGACATTAAGAGTCTCTTATGGTTTGTCTCCCTCCTGATCCCATCCTGTTTCATTTATTCTTTTCCTACCCCCCAAACCCCCCATGTTGCCTCTCAACTTCCTCATATCAGGGAGATCATATGATAATTGCCTTTCTCTGATTGACTTATTTTGCTCAGCGTAATACTCTCTAGTTCCATCCACATCGTCACAAATGGCAAGATTTCATTTCTTTTGATGGCTGCATAGTATTCCATTGTGTATATATATATATATATATATATATATATATATATACCACATCTTCTTTATCTATTCATCTGTTGATGGACATCTAGGTTCTTTCCATAGTTTGGCTATTGTGGACATTGCTGCTATAAACATTCAGGGGCACGTCCCCCTTCGGATCACTACATTTGTATCTTTAGGGTAAATACCCAGTAGTGTGATTGCTGGGTCATAGGGCAGCTCTATTTTCAACTTTTTGAGGAAACTCCATGCTGTTTTCCAGAGTGGTTGTACCAGCTTGCATTCCCTGTGGTGACCATTTTGCAGTATATACAAATATCAAATCATGATGTTGTACACCTGAAATTAATAAAATGTTACATGTCAATTATACTGCAGTTTTAAAAAATCAACTCTAAAAGAAAAAGAAAGGATATTTCTTTCAAAACCAAAGTTATTAGTAGTAGTAGTTTTTTCCCCAACATTTGATGGCCTTATTCAAATACTTATATATTGTAATAGTTTTTTTCTCTTTTTCTTGGAGGATAGGCCTGAAAATTATATTGTTTAAAATTCGAAGTTCACCAAGATTTTTTTAAGATTTTATTTATTTATTTGTGAGAAAGAGAGAGAGACCACAAGCAGGGGGAGCAGCAGGCAGGGGGAAAAGCAGGTTCCCTGGTGGGCAAGGAGTCTGGTGCAGGAACTTGATCCCAGGACTCTGGGATCATAACCTGAGCCAAAGGCACATGCCTAACCGACTGAGCCACCCAGGCATCCAGAGCAAGATTTTGGGGACGCTGTCCTAACACAGCTGTACAGTGTTTTCTGGCTGTAATTGTTGCGGTCCTTGCCCAGAGCTCACGGGCCTCCATCTTCAGTTCATATATGCATTTGAACAAATGATAAATGAATTTTCCTTCCACACAAATTTTATTTATCCTAACAAAGCAAATTTTATTTATCATAACAACCAAATTAAAAGCAAGATTTTTAAAAAATTCACTCATAATTCTGCTATGCTAAAGTGGCTGTCATCTATCAGAATTCCCTCTCCTAGCCCCTATCACTCTACTGTTCCAGTAGACATCCTTTATTGAAGTACAATATCCATATCAAAAACAAGGCATAAATCGCAAGGGCTCATATCATGAAGTACAAACACTTCTATAATTACTGCTCAGGTCCAGAAACAGAATATTGCCCTAGCCCAAAAGCCCTATCCTGTCCCCTGACAATCAGGACCTCTCCCTTCTCCCCATATGGGACACCCATCCTTACTTCAGTCTCCCACAGATCTGATTAGTTTTGCTCATTTTTGAATGTTATTTAAATGAAATCACACAGTTTACATTTTGTGTATGGGTGCCTTCTTTTGATCAATATTATGTTTTTGATATGCATCTGTATTGATGTATGTAGCAGTAGTTCATTGTTTTTTCTTTATTGCATGGTATTCTCTTGTATAAATAAACTATGCTTATTTATTCATTCTGCTGTTGGTGGGCATTTCAGTCATTTCCAGTTTCCAGCTACTATGAGTAATGTCACTTGTTACTACCAAAATTCTTACTTGTCCTATGGAAATATATATAAATATGTATACACACACATTTAAGTGTTTCTAGTAGGAACTGAATTGCTGAGTCATAGGGGTAGGCACATTCAGATTTGGTAGATACTCTCAAACTGTTTTCCAAGCTAGTTGTACCAATGTTCTCTCCTACCAACTGTGTATGAGAGTTGTGTTTACTCCACCTCCTCACGAACACTTGGTATTGTCCACATTTTTAATCTTCACCATCCCAGGCTAACATTATCATGGTATTAGTGCTGAACTCCGGGGCGTCTCACTCCAGTGTCTATGTACATATGTGTATTGTATGTGTGCATAGTATATGTAAATATATACACACACACATATATATATAAATGCATGTGTATGTGTATATAAATAAATGGTAAGTTGCTTGTGTCACTGAATGTGTAGTATTAAATTGTGGCTTTATTTTCTAATTCTTTAATTACTAATTAGACTGACATCCTTTTCATATTTTTTTAACCATTTGGGAATCATCTTTTGTGCCTTTACACTTTTTTGCTCATTTTTCTTTGAGTGGACTGTTTTTTTCTTAATCATATATATGTATGCTTTATATATTTTGGACATAGGACAGTTTTCTTGCTCTATGTATTGTAAATATCTTCTTTCACCTTGGTTTGTCTTTTCCCTCTTTAATAATGTTTCTCATTTTTTAAAACTTTAATTTATGGAAAAATTCAAACATAAATAAAAGTGGAGAGAAATATGCAATAAAATCCCAGGTTCAAAAAAGGATTCATAACTAAGCTTGTTTTATTTCTCCACCTCACTCCCCCTAATCACCACTCAATTACTTTGAACCAAAATCACAGATGTTATATCATTTTATTTAATGGTATCCTTTGATCAAAGAAATTTCTCATTTAAATGTAATCTAATTAGGGGCAACTGGGTGGCTCAGTTGGCTAAGCACCTGACTTCAGCTGGGGTCATGATCCTGGGGTCCTGGGATGGAGCCCTGCATCAGGCTCCCTGCTCAGCGGGAGGCCTGCTTCTCCCTCCCATTCCCTCTGCTTGTGTTCCCTCTCTCATTGTCTCTCTCTCTCTCTGTCAAATAAATAAATAAAATCTTTAAAAATAAATAAACAAAAAATGTAGTCTAATTTTGAACTTTGAGGCTAGTGCTATTTCTCTTCTTATTTAAAATCCTTAAGGTTATTAGCATATCCTCCTGTGCTATGATTTGGAAATAATAATTGTATAATAATATAATAATACAATAATATTTTATTAATAATAAATAATATAAATATATAAATATAAATAATATAATAATTGTATAATATAATAATAATAATTGCTTGTAAATCCTCTTAAATCTTCTACCTGCACAATTAGTCATCTGTGTATACTAACAGATTTATTTCTTATTTTCCTTGTTAATACCTCTTAGTTCTTTTTCTTCTCTACTTGTGCTGGTTAGAACATATAGTATACTGTTGAATAGAAATGTGATAGTGGATATCTTTATCTTGTTCCTGAACTCAGGGGAAAAGTTTTCAACATTTCACAAGTATAATGCTTGTTGTACATTTTCTATATCTACCTTTTATCAATTAGGAAATTTTGTTTATATTACCAGTTTGATGAGAGGTTTTTATTTTTAAATTATCAATGAATCTTGCAACTGGTCATGATTTTTCTCATCTATTGAAATGCTCATGACTTTTCTATTATCCGTATGTATATTATTAGTTTGTTAATGTGCTGAGTTATAGTCATTAATTATTAAATGCTAAACCAACCTTGTATTCCTGAAATAAACCTAGTTTGGTTGTACTATTATCTTTTTATCTTATACTGAATTTAGTATCTAATATTATATTTAGGATTTTTAAATCTATGTTAATGAGAAATTGCCATCTTATATGCTCCCCCCCTTTTTTTTACATCCTGTCAGGTTTAATATCAAGATTATGCTAGCTTTACAAAACAAGTTGGGATGTATCCCAGTTTTATTCTCTGGGAAAATTATTTTAAGCATTACTTCATCTTTAAATACTTGCAATCACTCTCCAGTGAAGCCATTTGGTTCTGGTTTTAGTTTGTTTGTTTGTTTGTTTGTTTGTTT